>VJNQ02000442.1:0-124406 GCA_007827005.2 Populus simonii
TGTATTTGGTAAAGAAAAGAAAGTGTTTTCTAAGAATAAAAAGAAAAATACTTTCTTAACATAAAGGTTTAATTTTTTATTTTATTTTTACTAGAATTCATTTTTTTTACTAACTTTTATAAGTATCAAAACAAAAGGTAAAGAAAATGGTTTTCTGAAAGCATATAAGGCCTTAATACACCGTGTGGTTTTTGTTTTTACTACATCATATATTTAAAAGTGCATTGAGGCTTGTGGTCTAGCGGTCTTAGCAGAGTTTTCCTGTCTTTGTATTCTGGGTTCAAGTCTTAGCGTGTACATCTGTTACCTTTGTGGTGCTTTACCTGCATACTGGGCTTGCAGGATGTTCAGTGGATATGAAGATTAGTCGTGGTGCGTGTAAGCTGACCCGGACCTCGGGTTATATATATATATATATATATATATATATATATATATATATATATATATATATAGATATATTATAAAAAAAAGTATTTGTTTATTTAAACACAGAAATATCAGGAATACCATCATCACTCTTATGACCAGTTGTCCATTAACAGACCACTCTCTTATGTCTACATTACAGAGACAACGGAAGCAACGACTGTGAAGTGAAAAATGGAGAGTGATGATGGTGAAGTGGTGAGCAACAAGCAAGTGATCTTCAAGGACTACGTGCCTGGTGCTCTTAAAGAGTCAGACATGTACATCACTACTAGTACTATCAGACCAAGGTCCCAGAAGATTGTACTAATGGTGTTCTTGTAAAAATCTTTACTTGTCTTGTGATCCTTACATGAGACTCCAATGAGAAATTTTCAGGGCTCTTATTTTCTCCCTTTAAGCCTGGTTCGGTGAGTTACCATAGATCCATTTGAGTTCTATCACTGTTTCTCTTGCTTTTAGCATGTTTTGAAGTAAAGATTGCATTTTTCAATTTGTTTCAGCAATTGAGTTTTTGTAATTAATTTTGTAACATGGTTTTGTTCTTAATTATACAATGATGTGGAAAGTCTGTAGCTTTTGTGGATATTTTGTGTAAATTCACTTGCTTTGAAGTGGATGGAAATTATGGAGAGAATAGGTTACTTTAGCTCGTAAACTAATAGATTTTGTTGGTTGTGTGTCACTGAAGTTAGATGTGACATTTTTTTGCTTGGAATTTGTATGAATGTAGCCTATAAGTGGGCGTGGAGTGGCTAAAGTTTTGGATTCAAGGCATCCGGATTATAAAAAGGGAGACTTCATTTGGGGAATCACTGGATGGGAAGAGTACAGTCTGATTACAGCAACAGAGACACTATTTAAAATCCATGACAAAGATGTGCCCCTTTCCTATTATACTGGAATTCTCGGTAAGCCTTTTCGGCTTTTGTAACTGTTCTATTTATGAAATCAGATCATTGTTGGTGCTAATAAATTGATTGAATTTTTTAATTTTTTTTTTGATTTTTTGAGAATTCTAGAACACCAAACTATTATGTTTGGAACTCTGTAAAGTTTGAGTTGAATGGGGTGTGGGAAGCTTACATTTGTTATGATTATGTTGATGATGATATGTGGCTCAAGAAATGAGACCAATCTTATAGTGTGCATGGTGTAGGGCTGTTATTGATTCTTCTAGTCATGTCAGGATATTAATTTGTTGGCTAAAATGTGATACATTGTGTCCTAAGAGTAGACATGCTTGCCTTTTATCTCTTCAGATGCTTCTTTGTCTTGATTCATCATTCGGTATGGTCAATGATCTCAGAAAATGATTTCACGATACTGGCTGTTGTTCATCAACCTTTTGAGGTTTAGAAGGCCATCTGCGGTTCTTAACCTCACAAGGTTCAGGGCAACTAGGGTGAGACACTGCTGATATAGATATTACCGTAACTATCATTGGTTTCCATTATGATTTCTTCTTCTAGGAATGCCGGGTTTGACTGCTTATGCTGGCTTCTATGAAATATGCTCTCCTAAGAAAGGGGAGTTTGTTTTTCATATCAGCAGCCTCTGGTGCAGTTGGTCAGCTTGTCGGGCAGTTTGCAAAGTTGTTAGGTTGCTATGTTGTTGGAAGTGCTGGAAGCAAAGACAAGGTATGTCTCCTTAGTGAATGTTTATGGTTATTTGTGTTTTTCCTGCTTTATTTGGCACTGCTTCTCGGTCTAATCTGATGCTGTTGCTTTTCAAAGTCTGGAACACAATAAAACTTGGAATTGCAAACCTGCTTGAAGAATAAGTTATTGTACAAAAGACTAAAACGCTCATTGCTATTTAGAAAGCTGGTCGAAGGCTGCCAAATTGCAAGCAAAATATATTAACTCGAAGAGCCAGAACAAGATGGTACATGAATGTTCTATTCAATAGGTTCCTGGGAATTTCAGTGTCACCCAAATCTTAGGCACCATGAAAAGGGGGGTGTTTCTTGCATCCAAACATATTCTTCTGTTGAAAGCTTACTCTTCTAATAATGTACCAATGAGGATCTAAGTTCGCAAGTAGCCTACAAGTAAATGCTTCTAATCAGTTTCCAAAAAACAACATCTGAATAGCCTAAACGTAAGACTTACAGAAAACACCAGCATTTGACAAAGATTTTACATCCTTTTGTCTGTAGGAAATTTTAAGGTTAGTCCTTTTGTCCATATGAATTTTCTGTCGTTCCATTACTTGGAAGTTGCAATGAACAATTATCTGGAGATCCAGTTCCTTTTACAATACTCTGTCTATTTCATGGTTAGAAGCTTGCAAAAAATCTTGACTGAATTTAGGGATAAAATTTTGTTAGACAAGGATATTGTTTTGCTTGATATTTTTCTTTCAGTCTGAATTTTGGGGAAAAACATGGATAGCATGTAGTTCAGTAAGTGAGAGATATGGTGCTGAGTAGTTCTGTAGGCTGTCCTAGATCTGTTCTGAGTACATATTTTCATGGTCTCCATCAGCTCACTAGGCTTCTCGTTACAATTTCCATTATTGTATATGCTTACCTTTTTCGTGCATGACAAAGTAGGTAAACTTGCAAGTTATAAGAGGATCAAATGGCTCTCCCTTTGTGTCGTGGAAGTTAAATAGATAATCGTCATCCTAGTATTTATTCTTCTGTCAAAGTGAAGCAAGCAATCTCATTAATTAGCTTCTTTTTTATTTTTGTTTTCTTGACCTTTACATCTCCTATCCTCTCATTTCTGTAATATAAGGTTGATTTGTTGAAGAATAAGTTTGGCTTTGATGATGCTTTCAACTACAAAGAAGAGCTGGACTTGGATGCAGCTTTGAAAAGGTTAGCGATACAATTTGTTTACACTAGACCTGTGGTGGTAAAATGGAACCCTACTAAAAACAAATTGTATACAGCTGTAAGCTGTTAGGAAAAAAACCTGTAACATCTGTTTCAGGCTGTGAAAGAAGGCATCTTAAACTGGTTAAAGAAAGAGTTGGTGGATTTTGTATGGTCTGCTTTATTGCCTTGAAATTCCTATTCACTGGGCCATGGTAAGGGATTCATATGATATTCCAGTGGTGCAAGGGAGTCTAATTTTTTATGTTTACGGCTTTTAGTCAGCATAGGTAACCTAGGCAGTTGAAATTTCTATGGTGCTGCTAATCTATTTAGGTGGTAAACCAAAATATTTTTCTTTTTGACATTTCCCCTTCAAGTTATTTGAGGGTAAAATCTTAAAACGAAATTTGCTCTGTCATTTGGCAGGTACTTTCCTGATGGCATTGATATTTACTTTGAAAATGTTGGAGGAAAAATGCTTGATGCAGTACTACTCAACATGAGGGTCCATGGGCGAATTTCTGTTTGTGGAATGGTCTCACAATACAATCTCGAGCAGCCGGAAGGTGTTCATAACTTGATGCATCTTGTGCCGAAAGCATTCATATGGAGGGTTTCTTGGTCTATTTTTCTTCACCTGTTCCCAAAATATCTAGACATGGTTCTGCCTTACATCAAACAAGGAAAGATTGTGTATGTTGAAGACATAGCAGAAGGCCTTGAAAATGCTCCGGCAGCTCTAACTGGACTCTTCGCCGGCCGCAATATTGGAAAACAAGTGGTTGCAGTTTCTCGTGAATGACTTTTTTAACACCTGCATCTTACTTCGATCATGTTCATTGCTGTTTGTCGAAGCATAATACCTATTGCCATGTGTTATATATTCCTAAACATTTACAATACTTGCATCTGGGAGGTTTCCATTCATGCTCAACCCTTGCTCTATAGAAACCATGCTCATCTTCAACAAGAACATCAGATGGTAACTCCGAACGACCGTTCACTTGGACACAAATTCTTGGAGATTGAAGTCTTCCACTTGAAGGAGTTAATAATTTTAACATTAAATATTAGTTCCAAGGCTTCTATATGATTGATAGGTTTCACTTCAAAAAAACCAAGGAGCTTGGTCTAAAACTTGCGGCCTGCTTTCTAAAGTTTCCGAAAGTTAAAAAACTCCGGATTCTAGTGAATGTAACTTAAGTGTAAATTTAAAATATTTACATAAATATTTTATGTAAATGTAATGTAACTTGATATTATACTTATGGGTAATTTTAAAAAATGTTTTTATTTTATAACAAGTTCTTGTTGTTGTTTTCGCATTGATTCATTGCTGGTACTTTCCTCAAGGCATAAGATGTAGTTAAGTCAATTCTAATTTTAAAAAAAAAAAATTGTTAAAAAAATGTAGTTTTAGTTTATTAAAATTTGTTTTGAAAAAAAACTAAAATGATATAATTTTGGGATAAATTAGATCAACTCGCCATCTTATGAGTTGATCCTTCCAAACATCACTCGAGTCTTGGATATATCTTATAAAGTATATAAAACTAAAAGGCGTGAGTTTTTTACTATAGCTAGCATTGTTCACACACTCACCAAACATTGTGGAACTCCTATGCACTTCTTAGTAATTTATTTTTGTCCTTAAAGTTTAATTTTAGACTTTTAAATCTTAATTTAAAGTCAATTGCTTTAGATTTCCTAGTCAAAGGAAAAATTAGAAGAAAATGGGCCATAAAAAAAAACCATCAAACATAGATAACGTGCCATAGATTTCAAGAAAATTATATTTAGATCCTCAAACTTTCAAAATAACATAAATTATACAATTTGGATCCCTTAAAGTTTAAAAAATTCAATTTTTATACTAAAGTTTATTTATATTATTTTTCAATCTTTGATTAAAGAGAGGAGGGAGAGAAGGGTTGCTGAATTCTAGTGATGAGAGAAAAAGACATCGTTCAAGCCATTTCTAACCACTAAATTGGGTTTTTTTGTGTCCACGGGTTCTATGAGATGAGAGGAGCTTAATGGTGATTTTTTGGTTTCTCAATATTTCATGAGAAGATATATCTAGGCCAAGAAAGATAAATCTAAACCAATTTAATTACTGGTTTTTGGACCCTTTTTGGGTATTTTGAGTTGATGGATTGGTTTGTGGGTGTTTCTAGAATGTTAGTAAAGTGTTTGTTTGTTAAAATGGTTTAAAATTGGGTTTTTTTCCCAAAAGAAATGCTTCCCTAACTTTATGAGCATCATTATGGTGACCGAAAACTAGGCTTGCAGGTAACCTATTGTCTATGTATTTTATTTTTTAAAAAAATAAGGATAGATGATAGGTCATCTATCCCTTTAGAAATTTAATTTTAAAAAAAAATAAATGTGGGGGCTTGGGCTTGAAGGCCCACCCATATGCCAGGGCTTTTCCTTGCTATGCTTACGTGCCTAGGCTATTTATTTTCTCTTTTTTTTTTTTTAATATCGCTCATTTCTGATTTTTTTATTTGCTCATTTAACCTTTTTTGAATATATCTTTTTATAAAATTATTTTGTGTGTTTAATTTTTGAAGTGATTTTTTTATTCATCTATAATTTTCTTGTTTTTATCTTTTGTATAGATGAACTTTATTTTTTAAATTTTTTTTTTTTAGATAATATTTCTAATATGTGCAGTCTTGCATATTATATTTTTTTCCTTTTATTTTATTCAAATAATTTAATGTGTGTATGTCTATTTCTATTATCGTTTGATTAAATAAAAAAATATTTTAATTAATAAAATTTAGCAAACACAAGGGTAAATTTCATCTTACAAGATTAAATATCTTGATCTATATTCATCTCTTAATTTTTCAACTTTTATTTTTAATTATTTTTAATTTATTAACACACATAGTTCTCAATTTATTTTATTACATGTATGCATAAATTTTTTATTTGCACTTAAAAAAATTAGTTATAAAAACAAATCGAAAAAACTCACATATAATTTTTTTATAAAAAAAAAAATATCCCGAGACTAAATACATTTACATAACTAGTTATATAACTATGTTGTAAATTGCCATGATTGAAATAAGCAATTAAAAGGGAAAGAGAAGAGAAGAGAAGAGAAAAGGGTTATTATTTTGGTTTGGGCATAACCCAACAAAGAAAACAAAAGAAATCTAACACTCGTATAAAAGCACAACAAGTTATAATCTGAAATTATTAGCTAGACAAACCCAAATTAATCCTCCATGGAAGGTGGAAAAGCCTGTATAAGTCGATAGAACCCAACGTATAATAGACCTTGAACAGTAAAACTGGCCATGATATAGTGTAATGGACTTTGCTCTAATGGTCTAAGATCACTCTCGTGGCCTTGTCCCCCATTGCTTAACGTTAGACACCAAGCCAATTCTCTATCAATCCACTTTGACTCCTACCAAAAATTTAAGCCACGTATCTAAAAAATGGCATGTGTTTTTAGATTGTACGGCATTCATGATGTTGAAAGCTTATGACACTTTTTCTTCATGTATGATTGGTTTAGTCAAGTTGCTATAAACATGGCAGGCTCTCTTTCTTATCTAGTTTCCAAGATTGAGCAGTAGCTGAAGTTGTCTTTAATATTGTCAGCCATGGACACAGATGGTGGTAGTTCTAGTGAAACTGTACAGGTGAGAAACAAGAAGGTTATGCTGAAACATCACATCAATGGTTTGCCCAAAGAATCAGACCTTCATGTCACAACTGAAACTGTGGTGTTGAAAGTACCACAAGGTTCAAACACAGTTCTTGTCAAGGTTCTTTACTTGTCCATTGAGCCATATCAGTATATTCGATCAAGAAAGATCGAAAACCCTGGTGTCTTCTCTTCCTATCCTCCTGGCTCTGTAAGTGATGCTATCCTCTTTAATTACATTTTCTATGAAATGAAGAGAAATCAAGGATTCTAGGACAAAAGTTTCCTGCTTGAAAACTAATGCAGGTGATCACCAGTTATGGAGTGGGTAGGGTTTTGAACTCCAGACACCCTGGCTACAAAAAGGGTGATCTTGTTTGGGGAACAACGGGATGTGAAGAATACAGTCTGATTACAGAACCTGAAACCCTCTTTAAAATACCAGACACGGATGTGCCCCTCTCTTACTATTTGGGAGTTCTTGGTAAGTTCATACATAAGCAAGGTCTAAGAAACTTGTTGAAATGTTTGGGAACTAATTGTGTTTCTGTGTTTTCTCCATAGGTATGCCTGGTTTGACTGCTTACGTTGGTTTCTATGACTTTTGTGCACCAAAGAAAGGTGAAAATGTTTTCATTTCTTCAGCATTTGGTGCGGTAGGCCAGCTTGTTGGGCAGCTAGCAAAATTGATGGGTTGCTATGTTGTTGGTAGTGCTGGAAGTAAAGAAAAGGTCAGTTCATTTGGGACTAACATACAACAGAGAACATAACTCCTTGTGATTTCCAAACAGAGAAAGATGTTGAAGCACAAGGAAGATGGTTTAGCATTTGAATTTTTTTAGAATAGGAACAGTTTTGTCTTCTTCACTTTCCTTCTTTTCATCTTGAAAATGTACCCAAGTTTCAATAAGAAATCTCATTTTGTTGTTTCAATTTATTTTTTAAATTTCTGTTAAGGTTGATTTGTTGAAGAACAAGTTAGGGTTTGACGACGCTTTCAATTACAAGGAAGAGAAAAACTTGGATGAAGCATTGAAGAGGTCAGGTTTTGCTTTAGTTTAGCTTAATTTGCAAGTCCTTGATTAGTGTAGATGCAGTCCAATTGCAAAAAGACATCCATCTTATCCTGATAGCAGTAAATTCTGAAGATAATACTATAGCATGCATGAATTGAAGATGATGGTGGGCTATCTCCAAGTCCATTTTCAATGAAGGGAAAAAAAGTGTCATGCATGCTGTTTCTAGTAAATCTTAGGCCACCTTCTCATTCTGGACAGACAAGTACTGTCAGATTCAAATTCTGAGTCTACAATTTTTTGCTACTGCTTTCTGATTGGTTCCAGGTACTTTCCTGAAGGCATTGACATTTTCTTTGATAATGTTGGTGGAAAGATAATTGATGCAGTTCTATTAAACATGAGGCTCTATGGACGCATTGCTCTCTGTGGAATGGTTTCACAATACCCACTCGATGATCCAGAAAGCATAAAAAACCTGATGTGCATCAGCTACCAGCGGCTTCGTGTGGAAGGATTTGTTGTCTTTGACTACTTTCATCTTTTTCCCAAGTTCTGGGACTTCATGCTCCCTTATATCAGAGAAGGAAAGATAGCGTGTGTGGAAGACATAGCTGAAGGCCTTGATAGCTGCCCAGCTGCTCTGGAAGGACTTTTTACTGGCAGAAATCTTGGAAAGAAAGTTATTATAGTTTCTCAAGAATAAAATTTCTGTATTATAGGTTCAGTTGTGGACCGCTAGAACAGTATGGTCTGTTATAAGTTAGTCTTGTAATTAGTCTTTTCTTTCCTGTACTTCAGAGGGTCCAAGATACGTAGGCATTCGAAGTTAATGGTATCATCGTCAAGGTTATCCTTCATTCATTTTGGTATCTTTTATGTTTTGAAGTTGTCCTTCAAGCCTAGTACAAGCTGTTGGATGATTTTAACAGACTTCTGTTGTGAAGGTAATTTCCTCATTTTGTGTTTTTAACACAAGAATCCTGCTTGTTTCCCTCGATGATCTTCTTAAATGAAGGCCAACAGGTTCCTTTCTTGAGGTGGGATGAGGACATCATGAGTAGGTACCAAATGCAGCATTTACCCTGATGTGACAAAGCCTGCTTATCAGAACTTGGCATTATATGCATCCCTTTTTTTGTTCACCAATATGCGAAAAGCCGGCAGATGACGTTCAAATAGATACCTCTAATACCATGCTTTGAGAATTGAGAGAGAGAGCCCTTGGCATCTTTATGTTTCATATAAATGTACACATGTCCAGTCTAGTGCTCTTAGTATTATCTCATATATATGTATTGGCAGATAATGCGATGAGTTGTGAAGAAAAAGTAACAAGCAGGTGATATTGAAAGACTATGTCTTTTCTGGTCTGCCTAAGAAATCAGACATGTATTTGATTACCGGTACCATCAAACTTAAGGTACCAGAAGGAACTCCTGGGATTCTAGTCAAGAATCTGTATTTGTCATGAGATCCAGCCATGAGAGGTAGAATGCTAAAACGTGAAGGATATTATGCTGAGTCCTACAAGCCTCGTTTGGTCAGTCACTCATGCCTTCTTCATTCTGTTTATCTAGCATTTCAATGAAAAGATTTATGTGATCAATACGATTGAGAATAGGGTTGTTGATGACTTTAGCTCAATTTTTCATGCAATAGTCTTATTTCCTGAGCTAATGCTTGTGTCTGTTTGAAAATATTCAGCCTTTAAGTGGATATGGAGTGGCTATAGTTTTGGATTCAGTGCATCCAGAGTTCAAGAAAGGTGACCTGGTTTGGGGAGTAACTGGATGGGAAGAGTATAGTCTCATTACAGCAACAAAGGGACTGTCCAAAATTCAACACACAGATGTGCCTCTTTCCTATTATACTGGAATTCTTGGTTGGCTTTTTTTATTTTTCTTTTTCGTCTCAATTGCATCTTTGTTAAGGTTAGGTTACTGTAGTGCTACTAAAATACATACATGGCTGGCAAGTGTGAACTGCAGTTTCCCTTTTGACATCCTTAGCAGATATGATGTTATACCAGAAAACTTGCAAAATGCGACAACTAGGTACCATAAAACTCAAGGTCCAAGAACCAGAATGTAAGAATGGGATTCTTGTAAAGAATTTTATCAGTCATGTGATCCCTACATGAAAGGCCTAATGACAAACCTTCAAGGCATTCCCATTGATCCATCTAAGCCTGCTTTGATCAGTTATCGTATACCCATATGAGTTTTATCTCTGTTTCTATTGCCTTTCAAGTAAAAATTTGGATTCTGTAGCCGTTTTGTGACATGGGATTGATTTTAACGCTACATTGAAGTGAAACTAACGGATTCTTATGCAAGTCTTGTGTCAAATTACAGGACTGAAATGGCTGAGTCAAGAAGGTGGTAATTTTAAAAAGTCTAGATGAATTCATGTTGTAGAATGATTGGGTTTCTTATGTGTGTTTGTGTGGTTACAGAATTAATTGGTGACACTTGGATGCTTGAAATCATGCAAATACAGCCTACGGGTGGGCGAGGAGTTGCTAAAGGGTTGGATTCAAGACATACAAATTTCAAGAACAATATAGTCTTGTTACAGAAACACAGACACTAATCGCAATTCATGACCAAGATTGGTTCAGTTTATGAAATTCAGAACACTGTTTTGAGATAATAAATAGGTTTCAAAATCAAATTATTGTGCTTGGAGATTGGTAAATTGAAATTTGTGCTGGAGTAGACTAAGAAGTCCTTGCATCATCCTCTGGACTGGTAGCACCAGGAGCAGTAGTACTAAGCAGAGTGGAACCAAATTTTGAAGCAGTAGTTGCTTGCATCATCCTCTGGACTGGTAGCACCAGGAGCAGTAGTACTAAGCAGAGTGGAACCAAATTTTGAAAAAGTAGTTGAACCAAATGTTGGAGTGGACGAAACGTTTGCACCAAATACCGGGGCTTCATCACCGAACATTGCAGGAGTTGAACCGAATGCTGTCGTAGACGAAGTATTTGCAGCACCGTGTGCTGTCCCAAACAGAACGGGCATGGGAAAGTCGTTTTGCGTCTTGGACAAGAATCAGAATGCCCAAAGTGCAGACAAAAGGAGCATCTAGATGTGGGCTGCCATTCATACTCAACCTTTTGATCATAGCTGTAGCCCTTGTCATCCTCAATGGTGATTGAATCAGGTAACATCTTATCAAAATCCACTTCGACACAAACTCTTGCAAAGCATAACGTCTCTCTTGATGCTGTTACTGTATCAGCAAACAAAGGTCTGCCCACCAAACTTGCAATCTTACCAAGTGCCTCAGGAGACCACAGATGCAACCTCAGATTCGGTAACCTAATCCAAATCGGTGCTGACTTCAACTCTTCGATTTCCAAGCTCATATCACGACTCCATGGCTTTAAAATAAATGGTTTACTACCATCATAAAACCATGGACCCTCACCCAATGCCAACTCCTTGCCATGAGCAGATTCAAAATCCAAGACAAAAACTCCTGACCCCTTTGAATATACCTTAACATTCCCATATTTTCTCCACTCCGAGTCGATTAAATTGTTGATAAACCTGTTGAAAGAAGGTGGACCGAAGGTTGAATCATGGCCAAGAAAATAAGCAACCGCAGCGTTTTCCCATCTTTTAGACTCCGACGCAACATCCTCTTCATTAACGAGGGCCAATTCCTTTCCATTCTTGGCCACAGGTTCTACGAATTTCAATTCCATCCTCTTATGCAATCTGAATATTCAAGAAGCGTTGGAAAATAGAAAGGCTAGACGAAAGTAGGATCTGGAATCAAAGATGTGCTCCCTGCCATGCACATGCATGTATATATACAGGCACTCAGGCCGGTAGGTGTTGGCGAGTAGGAAGTAGGAAAACCAAGTACGAAGCCTAAGCTCAACGCTAACTAATCAAAAGTACAAAGACAAAGCCTCAGTTTAACGCAAACGAGTGGAGATGGGGATGATGGGAAGCATCGAGTGAAGTGCATGAGATGACCGTACTCTATCTGAGAACAAATAAATAAATAAATTATTACTTGATATTCATTCGACTTTTTGTCTCCACACCTGTTTGATGACGTAGTGCGTGACTGTTACTACAGTACAAAACGAGATTTTTAAGAATTTTTTTATTTAAAATGTATTAAAATAATTTTTAAATTTATTTTATTTTAAACATCACCCATTACAATTATAAAAAATGATTAATTTAATGATTTTATAAAGATAAAATAATTTTAAAAAACACCTAAAAGCATTAGCAAACTCACTCCTAATTAAATATACTCTAAGCGATCTGTAATAATTTGTGTTTTATTTCCTTTTGCATATTTTAAAATATTTATTTATTCAACACATACTATAGGTGTGCTTAAATCTCACCAAAAACTCTATATTCAGTCTTTAATTAAAAAATATATATAATTTATAACTTTTTTTCATCTTATATCCAAATATTAGGGACTAACTAGATAACTTATCCTTAAAATCGCCAACCTTAAACATCACTCGTCCACGTTGTCCATTAACAAACCACTCTCCTCTGTGTCTACATTACAGAGACAAACTGAAGCAACAACTGTGAAGTGAAAAATGGAGAGTGATGATGGTGAAGTGGTGAGCAACAAGCAAATGATCTTCAAGGACTACGTGCCTGGTGTTCTTAAAGATTCAGACATGTACATCACTACTAGTACTATCAAACTCAAGGTCCCAGAAGATTGTACTAACGGCGTTCTTGTGAAAAATCTTTACTTGTCTTGTGATCCTTACATGAGAAACCGAATGAGAAACTTTCAGGGCTCTTATATTTCTCCCTTGAAGCCTGGTTCGGTGAGTTACCTTAGATCCATTTGAGTTTTTATCACTGTTTCTCTTGCTTTTAGCATGTTTTGAAAGTAAAGATTGCATTTTTTTAATTTGTTTCGGCAACTGAGTTTTTGTAATTAATTTTGTAACATGGTTTTGTTCTTAATTATACAATGAAGCTGTAGCTTTTGTGGATGTTTTGTGTGAATTCACTTGCTTTGAAGTGGATGGAAATTATGGAGGATAATCTTAATTTATATTTATCTTTTAGTTTTTTAAGTCTTATTTATAATTATTTTTTTAATTTTTCAACACATTTAATTTTTAATTTATTTTATTATATGCATGCATAAATTTTTTTATTTACACTTAAAAAAATTAGTTATAAAAATACATAAAAAAAACTGTATACATAATTTTCTTAATATTATTGCCATAATTGAATAAACTAGTAGTTGTATAAGTATGTTGTAAATTGCCATAATTGAATAAACAATTAAAAGGGAAAGAAAAGAGAAGAGAAAAGGGTTATTATTTTGGTTTGGGCATAACCCAACAGCAAAGAAAACAAGAGAAATCTAACACTCATATAAAAGCACAGCAAGTTATAATCTGAAATTATTAGCTAGACAAACCCAAATTAATCCTCCATGGAAGGTGGAAACTGGAAAGGCCTGTATAAGTCGATAGAACCCAACATATATATAATAGACCTTGAACACTAAAACTGGCAATGATATAGTGTTTAGAAGATTTTAGCAAAATAAGAAATTTAGCTTATAAGTTCATGATCACAGAAGTGGGATAAAAACCAACGTCAAATTAAGAAAGAAGAATAAAGTAGATTGGCAATATGAACAAAATTAACTGCAAAAAGCCAAGACAACAATATAGTAACATGACGATATAAGGAGCTTAACAAAGCATGCCTAAGCCTAGAAACTAACTACTGAGCAAAAAAGAGAAATAAGGAAGGGTCAAGCTTGCTGTGGAAGTCATAATAATAAACTTGCTAAGGAAACAAATACAGATCAAAAGCGACTTTCATAGCAGTTAGAAGAACGTCTATCAGTGCTCAGGTGCGTGCTTAGCAGCAAAAGAACCTGCAACAAATGATGAATGTTAGTAGCTAAGATAAGCAAGAACATCAAATCAATGGAGGTGATGCTGTGTAGGGTAAGGGATCTAAATTGCATCACATTTGTTAAACTTCAACACAAAGCAGCGTACTTTATACAGTAACTATTCCATTGAAGGAGAGGCAATTAAGATAATGGCGTCTCTATTGAGCAGCCAACACCAACTCTTGACAAAAAATTTATAGCAGTTCTGACATGTATAGATGCATTGTAGCTCATATAATTGAATGGCATGACTTCTGGGAACTATATTCATCAACTTTCACGTTATTTATCCAGCTGCTCGTGTTCTATATATGCATCAGGGAGGGAAAATTCATTCATAAAGCTCAAGCTTAACATCGATAAAATACTAATCTATTAGCATTTCTTCTTCTTCTTTTTGTATATTATATTATAACCCTGACATTTATTAACAATAATAGATGTTAATCCATGCTGTCCCATTCTCCCAACTTTGCAAGATCCCACGGGCCCTGAAGTTAACGATCATGTAAGCCTCCAGTTGCCATCATATTAGCAACCACATGATTTGAACTTGAGATCACAGAGAGAGCAAACTCCTTGATCCCAAATTCCTACCACTAGACCACCTACTAAATAGTTTAACCTAATCTTTGATATGCCCGCACAAGCATTGTCCTTTTTGTTGATAATGCAAGGGCTAGTATGTTTGTCAGTGTGGTTGCGGTTGCTTTTCAAATAACTTTTCGTGCCAAAATGCATATCAATGATGTTTTTTTATTTTTTAAAAATTATTTTTGATATCAGCACATCAAAACGATCCAAAACATATAAAACATATTAAATTTTAACAAATAATAAAAAAATTAAATTTTTTAGAAACGTGGTGATAGCCCTCCACTGTAGCAATCTAGATGGAAAGTCGGGTGATGATAGCAATCCTAATCATTGAGGCCAAGCCAATTCTCTATCAATCCACTTGACTTCTAGCAAAAATTTATGCCACGTATCTAAAAAATGGCATGTATTTTTAGATTGTATGACATCATGATGTTGAATGCTGATGACACTTTTTCTTCATGTATGATTCGTTTAGTCAAGTTGCGCCAAGTTGCTATAACATGGCAAGCTCTCTTTCTTATCTAGTTTCCAAGATTGAGCAGTTGCTGAAGTTGTCTTTAATATTGTCAGCCATGGACACAGATGGAGGTAGTTCTAGTGAAACTGTACAGGTGAGAAACAAGAAGGTTATGCTGAAACATCACATCAATGGTTTGCCCAAAGAATCAGACCTTCATGTCACAACTGAAACTGTGGAGTTGAAAGTACTACAAGGTTCAAACACAGTTCTTGTCAAGGTTCTTTACTTGTCCATTGAGCCATATCAGTTTATTCGATCAAGAAAGATCGAAAACCCTGGTGTTTTCTCTTCCTATCCTCCTGGCTCTGTAAGTGATCTTATCCTCTTTAATTGCATTTTCTATGAAAAGAAGAAACATCTCAGGATTCTAGTACAAGAGTTTCCTGCTCGAAAACTCATGCAGGTGATCACCAGTTATGGAGTGGGTAGAGTTTTTGAATCTGGACACTCTGACTTCCAAAAGGGTGATCTTGTTTGGGGAACAACTGGATGGGAAGAGTACAGTCTGATTACTGAACCTGAAACTCTCTTTAAAATCCAACACTCAGATGTACCCTTATCTTACTATTTGGGAGTTCTTGGTAAGTTTTCAAGAATTTGATCAACAAACTCCTGCAAGATTTTGGAGTACTAAAGGTGTTTTTGTGTCTTCTCCATAGGTATGCCTGGTTTGACAGCTTATGTTGGTTTTTATGAGTTCTGTGCTCCTAAGAAAGGAGAGACTGTTTTCATTTCCTCAGCATTTGGTGCAGTAGGTCAGCTTGTCGGGCAGCTAGCAAAATTGATGGGCTGCTATGTGGTTGGTAGTGCAGGAAGTCAAGAAAAGGTATTTCATTTTTCTATACAATTACGTGCTGAGTCCTGATTCATACACTTACAGAGTTAAACACGCATGACATTAACATCGGATCTGCTGGCCTGAACTTTCCATGGATTTTTTATAGTGATTTCCAACTTCTCAAGTCCTATCAAGAGCATATCCATTTGTAGCATAACATCAGCTTTTCTTTAACCTGATCTTATCATTTATTTTCTTTCTGTTTTGCATTCAAGATGACCCAGTTTCAACAATTTGCTGTTTCTTGTTTCTAATTTCTTACAAGGTTGATTTGCTGAAGAACAAGCTGGGATTTGATGAGGCATTCAATTATAAAGAAGAGAAAAACTTGGATGACACGTTGAAAAGGTCAGGTTTTGCCTTTATCTGTGTTTGATATATATGATTGTGCATGCTTCTTGGCATATTGCAGAAGGTCATCCATCTTATTCCTGCAGAGATAGCTTTCAAAAAATTTGGTATATCACACCTCAAAGCAACAAGACTTAGCTTTCAGCACTTCAAATCTACTGGGCCATCAAATATATCCTTGATATGCTATAATATCTCTCTGTCTTGAAAGGGTTGACTTTGAATGAAAGATCTCCCATTAAAAGATATTCGTGTGATGCAGAATCAATTAAAAACCTGCCTGCCCTACTCCAACTACCCACTCACCATGTTATCAACCCTCTATGCAATCTGTCTTGCTAAAGAAATTTGTGGGGTCAACTAGCAATAAAAGAAAAGAAATGCCAAGCTGTATGATTATTGCAACAGTTATGAAGTGACCGATGTGAGCTTCAAAAAAATCAATCCGCAAGTTCTTGCTGTTGTTTTCGCATCGATTCATTGCAGGCACTTTCCTGAAGGCATTGACATTTGCTTTGACAATGTTGGGGGCAAAATGCTTGATGCTGTGCTACTCAACATGAAACTTAATGGCCGCATTGCTCACTGTGGAATGATTTCGCAATACACACTGGATGAGCTTGAAGGCATAAAGAACATGATGAACATCATTTATAAGCGGCTTCGCTTGGAAGGATTTGTTGTCACTGATTACTATCACCTCTTTCCCAAGTTCCTAGACTTCATGTTGCCTTGTATTAGAGAAGGGAAGATTGTGTACGTGGAAGACATATCTGAAGCTCTCGAGAGCTGTCCAGCTGCTCTTGTAGGACTTTTTAATAGCAGCAATCTTGGAAAGAAAGTTGTTATAGTTGCTACAGAATAACAAGCCAACCAAACTGTAGTGTTCTCATGGGCCAATATTGAGAATCGTATGTATCCTCTTCTTTTATGTGGTTACAAGTCAAATATAATCAATAATGTGGTTGGATTTTTTTCTATGTAATTGCTAAACTTGTATTTCGAAAATTACTACATGCAAATTATTTAATATTTAGGAGTGTTTTTCTTAAAAAAAAATATAAAAACATGGGATGCAAACCATAGTTATCTAGGCACAACCCGACTCAACAGGTTGACCTAAAAACTAGATTTAAAATTGAGTTGATGAGTTGATTTGTGGGTGTTCCAAGGTGTTAATAAGGTAGTTTTTGGTTGAAATGGCTTAAAATTGAGGTTTTTTTTGTTAAAAGAAATGCTTTTCTGACTTTTCAACCACTATTATGGTGGCTGGAAACTAGACTTGTAGAAAACATATCGTTTGTGTATTTTTTTTTCAAAAAAATAAAATTATTTTGAATGTGTTTAATTTTTAAAGTGATTTTTTTATTTATCTATAATTTTCTTGTTTTTATCTTTTGTATAGATGAACTTTATTTTTGAAATTAAATTAAAATATTTATTTTCAAATAATATTTCTTATATGTTCTGCATTTTATTTTATTGTATTTAAATAATTTAATGTATGTCTATTTCTATTATCGTTTAATTGAATAAAAATTATTTTAATTAATAAAATTTAGCAAACACAACCGGGTAAATATCTCATTTAGCAAGATTATATATTTCGATCTATACTTGTTTCTTAATTTTTCAAGTTTTATTTCTAATTTATTAACGTACATAGTTCTCAATTTATTGTATTACATGATTGCATAAATTTTTTTATTTGCACTTAAAAAAATTAATTATAAAAATACATTAAAAGAACATGCATATATAATATATTTTTAATAGAAGATAAAAGTATCTCACCCGAGCCGAAATGTAGTTCCCATAACTAGTTATATAACCATGTTGTAAATTGCCATAGTTGAATAAGCCTTTGAAAGGGAAAGAGAAGAGAGAAGAAAAGGGTTCTTATTTTGGTTTGGGCAAAACCCAACAACAAAGAAAACAAGAGAAATCTAACACTCGTAGAAGAGCCCAGCAAGTTAATGATATAAATTTAATTCCTTATCACTGATTTAGGAATTAAATTCTTAAAAATCAAGTAAAATATTCATAACCTTTATTTTTCATTTCTTTATTGAGTCCACGAATAAAAGATGCATTGATTTGTTAGTCCACAAATTTATTGATTTGTTTTAATAATTACAAAATGTTTTCTTCTAGGATATGAATCAAAAGAAGAGCAAGTTTTGAAGATAGAAAAACAGCAGCAAATAACAAGGTTATATCTCACTATTAACTACAACTACGTACCGCGTCCACAGTTCCAAAGTCTTTGTCATCCCAGTGGACACGTCCAGTCTAAGGAAGCGTTTGGAACCCGGTTGAAACCGCGTTCCCATAAAATTTTAAAAAATTTTTTTTACTAAAATTTAATACGGTTTGTACATTTTGAATCGTTTTAATGTGCTGATATCAAAAATAATTTTTTAAAAATAAAAAAAATCATTGACATGTATTTTGGCACGAAAAGTTATTTGAAAAGCAACCGCTACCACACTGACAAACATATTTTAAGTTAACTTAGTAGTGTTTCAAGAAGGATTAGTTGGAACAAGTGACTCGAAAACCGCGTCAGATATAATTTATTTATTATAGTGTATTTTAAAATATGGTAATGGTTGGGGTTTAAAGTATTTTTTTTTTAGAAATGAATGAAATAATATTTTTGACATTACCATGTTAAAATAATCTGAAAAAAGTAATTTTTTAAAAATTAATTTTAAATTTTAAAAAAATATAATTTCAATGACATTACCAAATATTATCAAATAAAAATGATATAAAATTGATTTTAGTTCTCATCAAATTTCTTAAAAAATAAGGTTTCATTTTAGTTCTTGTAATTTCTTTAAAAAATATTTTAGCTTCTATATTTTATTTTCATTTACAAATTGGTCTTTATTTGATTTTCTTTTATTGTTGTTTCTTATTAAATCTATAGTTTAGTCCTTATAATAAAGAGGTTCTTAGAATTAGATCCCTAAATAATTACCCAAAATAATGAAATAGTTCATTTTATTAACAAAACACTTATTTAGCCACACCCACAAAACACTATTTATTTTGATAGTGTTTTTTTTTTAATTTAACCTTCACCATTCCAGTCTTTTTTTTTTTTGTTTTTTTTCTAGGTCCTTTTATTTTGAGAATTATGCTTTATAATATTGCACCACCCACAGCCATTTTGTAGATAGCAAAACAGCAGCAAATAACAAGAGATCGTTCAAGGTTTAAGCTAACAATGTCTAGAAGCTCTTAATTTTCTACAGCATTTTGTTAGATAAAAAGAGATCATTGAACACGTTGAGGAGATGTATTGATTTGTTAGTCTATTTCAGCAAAAAAACTACAAAGATAATAGCCTAACTTACATCAAATAAACAAGTAGAAAAAAGAAAAGTACAAAAGCTATTGCATGAAACAGGGGAGAGCAACAAATGGAGGAAAAAACAAATCATAAAAGATCAACTCCTCCTTACTAAACATTCTCTATATTAAGCTCTAAAAAAAGTAGAATCAAGTCTCAGCCATAAAACAATATTTTAGTGCACCAAGAGAAATAGATTTGAAGGTTAGGAGTAGCGTCTGTTTAGTGAAATCAAAAATTTCAAACAACACAAGAGAAAAGAAGCAACACTAAGGATATGAATCAAAAGAAGAGCAAGTTTTGCACCACCCACAGCCATTTTGTAGATATACAACAAACAGCAGCAAATAACAAGAGATCGTTCAAGGTTTAAGCTAACAATGTCTAGAAGCTCTTAATTTTCTACAGCATTTTGTTAGATAAAAAGAGATCATTGAACGCGTTGAGGAGATGTATTGATTTGTTAGTCTATTTCAGCAAAAAAACTACAAAGATAATAGCCTAACTTACATCAAATAAACAAGTAGAAAAAAGGAAAGTACAAAAGCTATTGCATGAAACAGGGGAGAGCAACAAATGGAGGAAAAAACAAATCATAAAAGATCAACTCCTCCTTACTAAACATTCTCTATATTAAGCTCTAAAAAAAGTAGAATCAAGTCTCAGCCATAAAACAATATTTTAGTGCACCAAGAGAAATAGATTTGAAGGTTAGGAGTAGCGTCTGTTTAGTGAAATCAAAAATTTCAAACAACACAAGAGAAAAGAAGCAACACTAAGGATATGAATCAAAAGAAGAGCAAGTTTTGCACCACCCACAGCCATTTTGTAGATATACAACAAACAGCAGCAAATAACAAGAGATCGTTCAAGGTTTAAGCTAACAATGTCTAGAAGCTCTTAATTTTCTACAGCATTTTGTTAGATAAAAAGAGATCATTGAACGCGTTGAGGAGATGTATTGATTTGTTAGTCTATTTCAGCAAAAAAACTACAAAGATAATAGCCTAACTTACATCAAATAAACAAGTAGAAAAAAGGAAAGTACAAAAGCTATTGCATGAAACAGGGGAGAGCAACAAATGGAGGAAAAAACAAATCATAAAAGATCAACTCCTCCTTACTAAACATTCTCTATATTAAGCTCTAAAAAAAGTAGAATCAAGTCTCAGCCATAAAACAATATTTTAGTGCACCAAGAGAAATAGATTTGAAGGTTAGGAGTAGCGTCTGTTTAGTGAAATCAAAAATTTCAAACAACACAAGAGAAAAGAAGCAACACTAAGGATATGAATCAAAAGAAGAGCAAGTTTTGCACCACCCACAGCCATTTTGTAGATATACAACAAACAGCAGCAAATAACAAGAGATCGTTCAAGGTTTAAGCTAACAATGTCTAGAAGCTCTTAATTTTCTACAGCATTTTGTTAGATAAAAAGAGATCATTGAACGCGTTGAGGAGATGTATTGATTTGTTAGTCTATTTCAGCAAAAAAACTACAAAGATAATAGCCTAACTTACATCAAATAAACAAGTAGAAAAAAGGAAAGTACAAAAGCTATTGCATGAAACAGGGGAGAGCAACAAATGGAGGAAAAAACAAATCATAAAAGATCAACTCCTCCTTACTAAACATTCTCTATATTAAGCTCTAAAAAAAGTAGAATCAAGTCTCAGCCATAAAACAATATTTTAGTGCACCAAGAGAAATAGATTTGAAGGTTAGGAGTAGCGTCTGTTTAGTGAAATCAAAAATTTCAAACAACACAAGAGAAAAGAAGCAACACTAAGGATATGAATCAAAAGAAGAGCAAGTTTTGCACCACCCACAGCCATTTTGTAGATATACAACAAACAGCAGCAAATAACAAGAGATCGTTCAAGGTTTAAGCTAACAATGTCTAGAAGCTCTTAATTTTCTACAGCATTTTGTTAGATAAAAAGAGATCATTGAACGCGTTGAGGAGATGTATTGATTTGTTAGTCTATTTCAGCAAAAAAACTACAAAGATAATAGCCTAACTTACATCAAATAAACAAGTAGAAAAAAGGAAAGTACAAAAGCTATTGCATGAAACAGGGGAGAGCAACAAATGGAGGAAAAAACAAATCATAAAAGATCAACTCCTCCTTACTAAACATTCTCTATATTAAGCTCTAAAAAAAGTAGAATCAAGTCTCAGCCATAAAACAATATTTTAGTGCACCAAGAGAAATAGATTTGAAGGTTAGGAGTAGCGTCTGTTTAGTGAAATCAAAAATTTCAAACAATACAAGAGAAAAGAAGCAACACTAAGGATATGAATCAAAAGAAGAGCAAGTTTTGCACCACCCACAGCCATTTTGTAGATATACAACAAACAGCAGCAAATAACAAGAGATCGTTCAAGGTTTAAGCTAACAATGTCTAGAAGCTCTTAATTTTCTACAGCATTTTGTTAGATAAAAAGAGATCATTGAACGCGTTGAGGAGATGTATTGATTTGTTAGTCTATTTCAGCAAAAAAACTACAAAGATAATAGCCTAACTTACATCAAATAAACAAGTAGAAAAAAGGAAAGTACAAAAGCTATTGCATGAAACAGGGGAGAGCAACAAATGGAGGAAAAAACAAATCATAAAAGATCAACTCCTCCTTACTAAACATTCTCTATATTAAGCTCTAAAAAAAGTAGAATCAAGTCTCAGCCATAAAACAATATTTTAGTGCACCAAGAGAAATAGATTTGAAGGTTAGGAGTAGCGTCTGTTTAGTGAAATCAAAAATTTCAAACAACACAAGAGAAAAGAAGCAACACTAAGGATATGAATCAAAAGAAGAGCAAGTTTTGCACCACCCACAGCCATTTTGTAGATATACAACAAACAGCAGCAAATAACAAGAGATCGTTCAAGGTTTAAGCTAACAATGTCTAGAAGCTCTTAATTTTCTACAGCATTTTGTTAGATAAAAAGAGATCATTGAACGCGTTGAGGAGATGTATTGATTTGTTAGTCTATTTCAGCAAAAAAACTACAAAGATAATAGCCTAACTTACATCAAATAAACAAGTAGAAAAAAGGAAAGTACAAAAGCTATTGCATGAAACAGGGGAGAGCAACAAATGGAGGAAAAAACAAATCATAAAAGATCAACTCCTCCTTACTAAACATTCTCTATATTAAGCTCTAAAAAAGTAGAATCAAGTCTCAGCCATAAAACAATATTTAGTGCACCAAGAGAAATAGATTTGAAGGTTAGGAGTAGCGTCTGTTTAGTGAAATCAAAAATTTCAAACAACACAAGAGAAAAGAAGCAACACTAAGGATATGAATCAAAAGAAGAGCAAGTTTTGCACCACCCACAGCCATTTTGTAGATATACAACAAACAGCAGCAAATAACAAGAGATCGTTCAAGGTTTAAGCTAACAATGTCTAGAAGCTCTTAATTTTCTACAGCATTTTGTTAGATAAAAAGAGATCATTGAACGCGTTGAGGAGATGTATTGATTTGTTAGTCTATTTCAGCAAAAAAACTACAAAGATAATAGCCTAACTTACATCAAATAAACAAGTAGAAAAAAGGAAAGTACAAAAGCTATTGCATGAAACAGGGGAGAGCAACAAATGGAGGAAAAAACAAATCATAAAAGATCAACTCCTCCTTACTAAACATTCTCTATATTAAGCTCTAAAAAAAGTAGAATCAAGTCTCAGCCATAAAACAATATTTTAGTGCACCAAGAGAAATAGATTTGAAGGTTAGGAGTAGCGTCTGTTTAGTGAAATCAAAAATTTCAAACAACACAAGAGAAAAGAAGCAACACTAAGGATATGAATCAAAAGAAGAGCAAGTTTTGCACCACCCACAGCCATTTTGTAGATATACAACAAACAGCAGCAAATAACAAGAGATCGTTCAAGGTTTAAGCTAACAATGTCTAGAAGCTCTTAATTTTCTACAGCATTTTGTTAGATAAAAAGAGATCATTGAACGCGTTGAGGAGATGTATTGATTTGTTAGTCTATTTCAGCAAAAAAACTACAAAGATAATAGCCTAACTTACATCAAATAAACAAGTAGAAAAAAGGAAAGTACAAAAGCTATTGCATGAAACAGGGGAGAGCAACAAATGGAGGAAAAAACAAATCATAAAAGATCAACTCCTCCTTACTAAACATTCTCTATATTAAGCTCTAAAAAAAGTAGAATCAAGTCTCAGCCATAAAAACAATATTTTAGTGCACCAAGAGAAATAGATTTGAAGGTTAGGAGTAGCGTCTGTTTAGTGAAATCAAAAATTTCAAACAACACAAGAGAAAAGAAGCAACACTAAGGATATGAATCAAAAGAAGAGCAAGTTTTGCACCACCCACAGCCATTTTGTAGATATACAACAAACAGCAGCAAATAACAAGAGATCGTTCAAGGTTTAAGCTAACAATGTCTAGAAGCTCTTAATTTTCTACAGCATTTTGTTAGATAAAAAGAGATCATTGAACGCGTTGAGGAGATGTATTGATTTGTTAGTCTATTTCAGCAAAAAAACTACAAAGATAATAGCCTAACTTACATCAAATAAACAAGTAGAAAAAAGGAAAGTACAAAAGCTATTGCATGAAACAGGGGAGAGCAACAAATGGAGGAAAAAACAAATCATAAAAGATCAACTCCTCCTTACTAAACATTCTCTATATTAAGCTCTAAAAAAGTAGAATCAAGTCTCAGCCATAAAACAATATTTTAGTGCACCAAGAGAAATAGATTTGAAGGTTAGGAGTAGCGTCTGTTTAGTGAAATCAAAAATTTCAAACAACACAAGAGAAAAGAAGCAACACTAAGGATATGAATCAAAAGAAGAGCAAGTTTTGCACCACCCACAGCCATTTTGTAGATATACAACAAACAGCAGCAAATAACAAGAGATCGTTCAAGGTTTAAGCTAACAATGTCTAGAAGCTCTTAATTTTCTACAGCATTTTGTTAGATAAAAAGAGATCATTGAACGCGTTGAGGAGATGTATTGATTTGTTAGTCTATTTCAGCAAAAAAACTACAAAGATAATAGCCTAACTTACATCAAATAAACAAGTAGAAAAAAGGAAAGTACAAAAGCTATTGCATGAAACAGGGGAGAGCAACAAATGGAGGAAAAAACAAATCATAAAAGATCAACTCCTCCTTACTAAACATTCTCTATATTAAGCTCTAAAAAAAGTAGAATCAAGTCTCAGCCATAAAACAATATTTTAGTGCACCAAGAGAAATAGATTTGAAGGTTAGGAGTAGCGTCTGTTTAGTGAAATCAAAAATTTCAAACAACACAAGAGAAAAGAAGCAACACTAAGGATATGAATCAAAAGAAGAGCAAGTTTTGCACCACCCACAGCCATTTTGTAGATATACAACAAACAGCAGCAAATAACAAGAGATCGTTCAAGGTTTAAGCTAACAATGTCTAGAAGCTCTTAATTTTCTACAGCATTTTGTTAGATAAAAAGAGATCATTGAACGCGTTGAGGAGATGTATTGATTTGTTAGTCTATTTCAGCAAAAAAACTACAAAGATAATAGCCTAACTTACATCAAATAAACAAGTAGAAAAAAGGAAAGTACAAAAGCTATTGCATGAAACAGGGGAGAGCAACAAATGGAGGAAAAAACAAATCATAAAAGATCAACTCCTCCTTACTAAACATTCTCTATATTAAGCTCTAAAAAAAGTAGAATCAAGTCTCAGCCATAAAACAATATTTTAGTGCACCAAGAGAAATAGATTTGAAGGTTAGGAGTAGCGTCTGTTTAGTGAAATCAAAAATTTCAAACAACACAAGAGAAAAGAAGCAACACTAAGGATATGAATCAAAAGAAGAGCAAGTTTTGCACCACCCACAGCCATTTTGTAGATATACAACAAACAGCAGCAATAACAAGAGATCGTTCAAGGTTTAAGCTAACAATGTCTAGAAGCTCTTAATTTTCTACAGCATTTTGTTAGATAAAAAGAGATCATTGAACGCGTTGAGGAGATGTATTGATTTGTTAGTCTATTTCAGCAAAAAAACTACAAAGATAATAGCCTAACTTACATCAAATAAACAAGTAGAAAAAAGGAAAGTACAAAAGCTATTGCATGAAACAGGGGAGAGCAACAAATGGAGGAAAAAACAAATCATAAAAGATCAACTCCTCCTTACTAAACATTCTCTATATTAAGCTCTAAAAAAAGTAGAATCAAGTCTCAGCCATAAAAACAATATTTTAGTGCACCAAGAGAATAGATTTGAAGGTTAGGAGTAGCGTCTGTTTAGTGAAATCAAAAATTTCAAACAACACAAGAGAAAAGAAGCAACACTAAGGATATGAATCAAAAGAAGAGCAAGTTTTGCACCACCCACAGCCATTTTGTAGATATACAACAAACAGCAGCAATAACAAGAGATCGTTCAAGGTTTAAGCTAACAATGTCTAGAAGCTCTTAATTTTCTACAGCATTTTGTTAGATAAAAAGAGATCATTGAACGCGTTGAGGAGATGTATTGATTTGTTAGTCTATTTCAGCAAAAAAACTACAAAGATAATAGCCTAACTTACATCAAATAAACAAGTAGAAAAAAGGAAAGTACAAAAGCTATTGCATGAAACAGGGGAGAGCAACAAATGGAGGAAAAAACAAATCATAAAAGATCAACTCCTCCTTACTAAACATTCTCTATATTAAGCTCTAAAAAAAGTAGAATCAAGTCTCAGCCATAAAACAATATTTTAGTGCACCAAGAGAAATAGATTTGAAGGTTAGGAGTAGCGTCTGTTTAGTGAAATCAAAAATTTCAAACAACACAAGAGAAAAGAAGCAACACTAAGGATATGAATCAAAAGAAGAGCAAGTTTTGCACCACCCACAGCCATTTTGTAGATATACAACAAACAGCAGCAAATAACAAGAGATCGTTCAAGGTTTAAGCTAACAATGTCTAGAAGCTCTTAATTTTCTACAGCATTTTGTTAGATAAAAAGAGATCATTGAACGCGTTGAGGAGATGTATTGATTTGTTAGTCTATTTCAGCAAAAAAACTACAAAGATAATAGCCTAACTTACATCAAATAAACAAGTAGAAAAAAGGAAAGTACAAAAGCTATTGCATGAAACAGGGGAGAGCAACAAATGGAGGAAAAAACAAATCATAAAAGATCAACTCCTCCTTACTAAACATTCTCTATATTAAGCTCTAAAAAAAGTAGAATCAAGTCTCAGCCATAAAACAATATTTTAGTGCACCAAGAGAAATAGATTTGAAGGTTAGGAGTAGCGTCTGTTTAGTGAAATCAAAAATTTCAAACAACACAAGAGAAAAGAAGCAACACTAAGGATATGAATCAAAAGAAGAGCAAGTTTTGCACCACCCACAGCCATTTTGTAGATATACAACAAACAGCAGCAAATAACAAGAGATCGTTCAAGGTTTAAGCTAACAATGTCTAGAAGCTCTTAATTTTCTACAGCATTTTGTTAGATAAAAAGAGATCATTGAACGCGTTGAGGAGATGTATTGATTTGTTAGTCTATTTCAGCAAAAAAACTACAAAGATAATAGCCTAACTTACATCAAATAAACAAGTAGAAAAAGGAAAGTACAAAAGCTATTGCATGAAACAGGGGAGAGCAACAAATGGAGGAAAAAAACAATCATAAAAGATCAACTCCTCCTTACTAAACATTCTCTATATTAAGCTCTAAAAAAAGTAGAATCAAGTCTCAGCCATAAAACAATATTTTAGTGCACCAAGAGAAATAGATTTGAAGGTTAGGAGTAGCGTCTGTTTAGTGAAATCAAAAATTTCAAACAACACAAGAGAAAAGAAGCAACACTAAGGATATGAATCAAAAGAAGAGCAAGTTTTGCACCACCACAGCCATTTTGTAGATATACAACAAACAGCAGCAAATAACAAGAGATCGTTCAAGGGTTTAAGCTAACAATGTCTAGAAGCTCTTAATTTTCTACAGCATTTTGTTAGATAAAAAGAGATCATTGAACGCGTTGAGTCCACAAACAAAAGATGCATTGATTGTTAGTCTATTTCTTCAACTCAAAAAGCCAAGTCTCGTGCATCAAAATCTAAGTTTATGGGACACGTCAAGAGAGAATGGATCGATGGCCCTTTAGGACTACAATTTCCACGAAAAAGGTTAATTCCTGATTTATAAGTTTTTGTCAAATAATGTGAATTTTCTTGTTTTCTTCTTGTTAGTCTATTTTGTTAGATAAAAAGAGAACAAGAGGAGATCATTCAAAGAGAACAAGAGGAGATCATTCAAAGTTTAAGCTAACAAAGTCTAGAAGCTCTTAATTTTCTACAGCATTTTGAACACGTTGAGGAGATGCATTGATTTTCTACAGCATCAAATTCCAAGTTCATGATGAGACAGTACAATTTCCACGAAAGTGTGGGAAAACAAATTAGTCAAAAAAGTTAAGTCCTAATTTATAACTTCTTTGTCTAGACTTATTTTTCTTCTTATTTTTCTTTTTTGTTTTTTTCTCCAATAGAAGTATTTGCACTTCAGTCAACTTAAATGTTAATTGAGATTAAATTTTTAATCCAAGGAATTTTAATAATATTTAGTATATTTAATAAATTTTTTTATTGTGATTTCAAAGTTTAAACTAAAATAGAAAAAAATGAAGAAGGAAAACTTCCTCAACTTTTATATCAACTTCTTTTAATGATTGCTTTCATATAATTTAAAATAAAAACCCTATTGATTTTCACATTTATGTTTTGAAGATTCATTTTTATCGAAGAAATGCTAACCTTTTCTGAAACTAAGGGTTTAAAAGCTCTCCTACGCTAATTTGATGATTATAATAAGTGTTAATAAGAACTTTAATGATTTAAATTTAGGAAAAACATGTTAGGGTGAGAAAACCTCGTTCATGATAAATATTTATTACACTAAAATGATTTTCCACTCAATATTTATTTATTTATTTGTTGACGACATTCTTGTTGGGTTGTTGCCATTGAATGTGCAGAAAATGGACAACACCAACCATTAACTATTGGCAGCCACCATTGTTGAAGAAGAGCTGAAGTTGGCAGCCACCTTTGTTGAAGAAGAGTAGGAGTTGGTGGCATCATTGTTGCCTATAAAAGGGCACCAGGAGTGAGAGCAAAATGAGATGAGAGTGGTGAAAATGTGAAGAGTGTAGAGAGAAAGTAAAGGGCTGCAATGGCAGTAGCCTTGCTGCCATTGCAGCAACTGCAAGTGCAGCAAGAGAGTTGATGAGTTGAGTAGAGTGAATGTAATCCTCCTCCTCTACATGTATTTATTGTATCCTTCTCTATCTTAATAAATAGACCTCTCCCGTGGATGTAGGCGATTTGCCGAACCACGTAAAATATTGTGTCAGTGTGCTTACCCTCTATTGAGCAAATATCAGTACATCACCGGTCGGATTTCCCAACAATTGGTATGAGAGCTTATGGTTTGAAGTGGTGTTTGATTTTTGCTCAAAAATAAAAGTTGTCAAAATTGTGCTTTGACCATACCATTATATAGAGGAGGAAGAGACGAAGCTATTGTTGAAAACCGCGTCGAAATCAGACGTCGGAAACGGCCGCACGCGCCGGCGAGGAGACTACCCAGTCAGTATGCCACGTCAGCGCCAGCCAGCAGACACGTCAGCGCCAGTCAACAGACACGTCAATGTCCGTCAGCAGACATGTCAGCGCCCAGTCAGCAGGCATGTCGTCGCCCAGTAAAGTAGACACGTCAGCAAACTGGGACCCACATGCCACGTCATCAGCCGCGAGCCGAGTTGAGCCGAGCCGAGGGAGAAAATTTTGTGCAGCAGAGTCTTCGTGCAACTGGATCTGAGATTGAATCTGGGCCGCTTATCAGGATAGAATTATTTTGATCAAATCGTAGCCGTCTAAAATGTGATTTGGATGATTTTAGACTTGTTTCCTGCTAATTTGATCGTTCCGGATGCAATGGTACGGTCCGATCATTGAGATTTGAGACCGAAAGTGGTGGTGGTGAATTAACCAAAGAGATTGCCCGATCAAGAGGCATCTAAAGGTCATAATGGTGGTCGATGGAGATGAAGAAGAAGAAGAAGGTGCACATGTTTACCCAATTACATGTGCTAGAATGCTAAGTGGGGAGAATTTTAACTGCCTTGAGGGAAGGCAAAATTAGGACACTCTAGACACCCGATCATGTGAACAATTTGAGGTGAAGAATGGAAATTGATGAAGATCAATCTTGACGAATCTAAGCACTGGTAGTCTCACCAAATGTTGAGAATTGATGTATTAAACCAGTATATTCCAGATCACTTATAAAGGAAAGCCACAACAAAGCTAGCAAATGGTTGTATATACGGAAAGACAGTACGATGGATAGATATGGCCTAAGAATTTCTGTCTAGGAGGTTGGGTTTTAAGCGGGACCAATGTGACCCCTCCAATCTTTCCTGGGAACTTGCTTAGTGGAAGGATTATCCATACGGTACTATTTTCGTATATATAGCAGTTTGTAATGAACGGTTGAAGACTAGCATGACGATGGCACATAGGAACAGTTGGGTTCCGTATGTTCAAGGATCTGATGGAGTGGTGATTTCTCCAAAGAAGTTAGATTTGGTGACTGTGATTTCTCGATGGGAGAATTGATGAAGACCCTGATAATGGAAGAGCAATACAGCAAGGGGATAAAGATTGGCACCGTATTTTAACTTGGACAGGTGTTGTGACAGGATAAGCTGCTGTCAAACATAAGCAAGGAATATGGAGAAATCTGGAGAACTGAAATTGCACGAGAGTTGGTGTAGGTGGAGTTGTCAAGCAGAAAGGCGTAGAAGCTCCAAACATAGAAATCAAGGTGGAGGATTGCGAGGAGTATACAACAAGTTTTTTCTTTCTATGTAATCAGTGGCAATGATCTCCCATAGTGCACATGGTGGTAGAGAATTTTGGAGTCACTTTGAAGCATCTCAGCTAAAGGAGGATGCGACCGCCCCATGATAACGGGCGAAGACACCTTAGAGAAGGTGTGAGGGCCATGATAGGAGCCCCAGTTCAGACCGCCCTATGATAATCGGCGAAGACACCGTAGAGAAGGTGTGAGGGCCGTGATATAAGCCCAGTTCAGAACGCCCCAGAGCCAATGTGATGGCTAGATATGAGTGGACAGGTGTATAGCCAATGAAGTGGCTATGATGAGTATAAAGACAAATGCAGGATTGACTTTCATGGATATTGCCCCCATGCTAAAGATCAATAAGCTAGAAGACATTTGCCTTGGACAATAAGTGGGTGACTTGTGGAGCATTAAGACGCGGCTGCTATGAGGAAGAAGAGGGCATGCACAGGTTCCGGGAACGAGTTGACTCTTGTCAAGGTGGTGAGCTCGGTAATGGCATTGTACTACTCAGAGTATGAAGACAGATATGGATCAACCTTCAATGGGCTGCCCCCATGGTTAAAGGTGGAGAGCTACCTGGACTCTTACGACTAAGAGCAAGAGACTCACGAAGAAGTAAGGCGTGGTTCCTAGGGTGGAACAGAGGGTAGACGCAACTTCTGGATGAGTAGACTCTTGGAAGAGTGGTGAGCTTGTGATCACATTGAAATACTCAATGACTGTTGCACTTAGGAATATTCGTTTGGGGGGGTGTTGTAAGCCTTGGTGTAAGGCTTGAAAAATCATTCCGGACCGAGCATGGTTGATACGCTTGAAGGGGAATGTTGTGTTGAAGACACTCTCAGAATGATAAGCTTGGAAGAGCTGCAAGATGCAAGCCTGTGCTGAAGAAGCAAGAGGACAGTTGCCTCACATGAATGGCAAAGGGGGTGATTGTTGGATTGTTGCCATTGCATGTGCAGAAAATGGACAACACCAACCATTGACTATTGGCAGCCACCATTGTTGAAGAAGAGCTGGAGTTGGCAATCACCTTTGTTGAAGAAGAGTAGGAGTTGGTGGCATCATTGTTGCCTATAAAAGGGCACCAGGAGTGAGAACAAAATGAGATGAGAGTGGTGAGAATGTGAAGAGTGTAGAGAGAAAGTGAAGGGCTGCAAGTGCAGCAAGAGAGTTGATGAGTTGAGTAGAGTGGATGTAATCCTCCTCCTATACATGTATTTATTGTATTATTTCTTTATCTCTAATAAAATAGACCTCTCCCGTGGATGTAGGCGATTTGCCGAACCACGTAAAATATTGTGTCAGTGTGCTTACCCTCTATTGAGTAAATATCAGTACATCACCGGTCGGATTTCCCAACAATTCTTAGCAAACATTAAATGGGAGTTTTGTGTATTAAATTTAGCTGAATATTCCATGAACAAAGATGCTCTTGAGATAAAACCGTTAATATTATCTTGTGAGGAGGTGTTCAGTGAATACCCCTCCTTTTTTATTTATTTTAATTCTCAAGAATATGCATTTATGTTGTTTAGGAATGATGGTTTTGCATAAAACAATTATATTTACAATTTCACCAACAATGAAATGTACGTGCCATCAAGAAACAAGCACTGTCACCTATTCTGCATAATTGACAAGCTAAAATATATATGCTGTATGTTTATTTATTTTGTAAATAAAAATCTATCCTAGAATAGTTTTGATTAAAGATATTTTTAAATTATCTTTTTTCAAAAACATAATTAAAAATATTTTTTTAAAAAAATCATATTTTTGAATGACAACCATAAAAACCACCTCAATATAAAACACACTTAAATAGTTTATATGTTGATATGTTAATAGTGTATATATTAATTGTGAAGAAATGAATAAGTATTTTAATTTACAAAAATAAAATCCAAAAATAATTTGAATCGTTAAAAAAATTATAATAATTATAGTTAAAATCAAGTCCTTAATTATCAAATTACACAAGTTTTGCAAGATATAAATTTCAAACAATGAACATGTTAAGATATATTTACTAGAATACATAATTTTTTAATTTTTTAAAACTCGTAAAATCGGTTTGATTTACCGAGTTTGATCAATTTTACTAACTTTTTAATTTTAATCTAATTTAACATATTAGATATATTTTAACTTATAAAATCATATTAGATACATTTTACCTTATAAAATCAAAAGTGAACTTGCTTTTTTTGCCGACAATGGTATGGACTATATATTGCTATGGAAATAAATAAAGAAAAGATGCATTGATTTGTTAGTCTATTTCTTCAAGTCAAAAGGCCAAGTCTACTGCATCAAAATCCAAGTTTATGGGACCCGTAATTAAAGAGAGAATAATGGATGGCCCTATAGGACTACAATTTCCACGAAAGTGCGGGAAAACAAATTAGTCAAAAAAAAAAGAAAAGGTTAAGTCCTGATTTATAAGTTCTTACATCTATGTTTTGAAGATTTATTTTTATTTAATTTGATGATGATAATTAAAATAAGAACTTTAATGATTTAAATTTAGGGAAAAGGTGAGAAAACCTCATACAAGACTTTTGGGACGATTTGGACGTAGTTGTATACAAAACTTTAAGCTGTATCCTGAGGTTTTTTTCAAGTCCCCAGAAAAGAGACTAGTTTGAAATATTTGTAGTCACTTTTGCAGTACCTTGAATTTGGATAGATAGTTGAAGCTTCTTCTCAAACAGCACCATTGCTTCTTACATACTTCTTTATTATACCAAAACATGATAGAGTTGCCTAAATTTGTCCTGTTTTTCCTGTTTCCATTGACTCTATGCCATTTCAATCTCAACAGATCTGCCCTTTGAGCTGGGAGGGTAAATTTCATGCTGCTGCACTAGAATCTCTGAATCATCAATTTGGTCACATCTCTCCCTCATTGCTCTTATGTCTTTGTACACTTGAAGCATTGTTGGTCTTCGATCTGGAATGGAATCAACACAGTGGCATGCAACTTTAAGCAGCTGAAATATCTCATCATCAAATCCTTGCCTAACCAGAGACTTATCAATGGCATCATAAATCTTGGAACTAGTCAAAAGATGACTAATCCATTCATTAAGAAGACTGTTCGACGAACCAGTCATTCTGCTAGAATCCACCCCCGTAATCAGCTCAAGGAGCACAACTCCAAATCCATACACATCTTCCTTAGCAAATGCTGTATCCCAAAACTCACCATTCAAAGGGGAAGTGTTAGTTGGATTTACGATTATCGCCTCCCCAAAATTCGACAACTTTGGCTCGAAATCCTGATCAAGTAAGATGCACTTTGAGCTTATGTTAAGATGGAAAACTCGGATAGTACTACTGCAGTCCTGATGAAGCCATGCCAAGCCTCTTGCTAACCCGATTGCAACTTTAAACCTCACAGTCCATTCCATGATCTTTGCCTGGCCTTCCATTGGATGTAGCCAATCATAAAGGTTACCATTTGGCATGTATTTGTAAACCAGAAGCCAATGCTTTGATGTGATTGAAAATCCCAAAAGTTGAAGTAAGTTGACATGCCTCAATGAACCAAGTGTCTTCAATTCTAACACGAATTGCTCCTCGAGGATTCGACAGTTGTGTAATTTCTTCACTGCAAAGAGATAACCACTAGGCAACGCTGCTTTGTACAGCATCCCAATCTTCCCCTGCCCGATGACATTGTTTTCGCTGAAATTATTTGTTGCATCTTTAAGATCTGTATGGCTCATTCTTGGAACCTTCTTCTCCAACATACAAATCTAAGGACACAGATTCCCAATCCATTACTCACTAATTGTTGAAGAAACACCAGTATTTACCTTGAAATTGAAGCAGGTTAAAGAATTTAGGACTATCTGTAAATTAAGACATCATGTAACTGCAGTTGTATAGTTAACTCATAAGAGATAATTAGAAATGTCTAATAACAGGAAAAAAAGAAAAGCAAAAAGTCCTGCAATCAATTTCAAAAGCAAACCACTCAAAGTTGACATGCACGTAATCATATAGTCAGTACCTCTTTGCCTCCTCCATGTATGTTCTCAAACGATGGCGAAGCACTTAAATGATCAGCTTCTTTCCTGTTCTTCCTCAAAATCAGCATTACCATCGCTTGTATCGTAATCTTCTTATTCCTTTTTTTAACATGCACCCATGGCACACAGCAGGACAAAAAACCAACAATGACTGAAACAGAAAAAACGGTATAACCAGCTGCAAACCCAGTTCTGAAAGAAGAATAAAATTCGTTGCTCTGCCCTTTGCAAGGATCTAAAGGCCCTCCACATAGACCAGGGTTGTTTGTATAATTCACATTTGTGGATGAAGAAAAACCACCGATTGGGCAAAAAACACCACATGTAGAATTTGCTTTAACAAATTCTGGCACTGGACCTGACAACAGATTGTCCGCAACACTGAAGTTCCTGAGTCGAGGGAGAAGGCCAATTTGTGGTGGGATATTTCCTATTAGTTGGTTATGGTCTAGTTTTAGAACATTTAAGTAAGATAAATTGGCAATACTTGATGGGATTTCACCAGAAAAGTTGTTGTCGGATAGGTCAAGGTAAGTGATGAATGGTGGTAGCCTTTTAGAGATGTCAGATGGAATCGGTCCCTGAAGCTCATTTCTTGAAAGGACCAAGCGTGATAAGCTTGTGCAGTTTTCGATGCCAGGAGGGAACTGTCCCTTGAGCCCCATGTTAGGGAGTACGAGGTTTGAGACTCTGCTCTCATGAAGAAACCCGCATTCGACTCCCTTAAATCTACAGATGAAACCCTCAGTCTGATTGGCGAAGTCCCATGAAGAGAAGTGATTGTAAGGGTCTTCCAAGGAATCTTTAATAGATTTCAAGCAATAAATATCAGGCTCAGTTGCACTACTTACACTAAATATACAAAACAAGACAAAGATCAGTACTGAATGAGCTCTGTTCTGACTGGTGGCCATTCTTGGAGAGGTTGTAGCTAGCACTGATCTTACTTAAGGTAAAATGAAAAGGAACAGAAAAAACAAAGTAGAAGCCACATCAATAGGTGGAAATGAGTGAAGGGTATCACAAAATTCAATGAGAGAGTTCTGTTCTGACTCTTGATGGTTGCTTTGAAGTTTTCAAGCTACCTAGGTTGGAAATTATTAAACTTGAAAGCCGTGTCGCAGAAGAAAGGGAAAGCAACAGATAACACATTAATTTGAATTGGGATTATATATATATATATATATATATATATATATATATATATATATATATATATATATGACCAATAGATCACAATTTTCAAGTAAGAAAAAAATTCAAGTGAAAATGGATTATGGATGATGCTTCCTCGCAGTTAATATTGGCCATCGACACAAGCTAAAAGTAAGGCAGTAGACAATTGTAGTATAGGTTTGTGACTGCTACCTTGTCACCTACGGCAATTATTTTATTTGCATGAGATAGATAGTTGATCTTGATAAGCTTATGTTTTTTACTTGAGACTTTTCTACATACAAGAGATGCAACAACAATCTTTTCTTAAGAAGCATGGTGATACCATCTGACACAGAGCTCTGATAATATTTGTATAATATACATTTAAACACAAATTCAATTGGTTATTCTAAGCTGGAAGAATTGAATCCATTGATCTTGACTTGCAACACAAGATCAGGAAGTATTATCCAAACCATTTTCACTCATCGGCGTATTTTGATCAGATTGATCTTCTGTTTGAATAACAAAGTAAAATGCTGGCAACTTATTCCCGGACACAATTATATTCTATACAATATTGCTTCTTACATATTGGTTTATGAACATGATAGAAACAGGAAAATATAGATCTGCTAATTTCGGTCCTGTTTTTGCTGGCAACAGATTAGTCTTGAGAAGTAGCAGGGCAAATTTCAGGCTGCATTTGGATCTCTGAATCATCAACCACTTCACATCTCTTGGTTATTGCCTTTATGTCCTTGTACACTTGAAGCATTGTCGGCCTTCGATCTGGAATGCAATCAAGACAGTTACATGCAACTTTAAGCAGCTGAAAGATCTCATCGTCAAATCCTTGCCCAATCAGAAACCTATCCATGGCATCATTAAAATAAGAAGTGCTCAAGAGATGACCAATCCATTCATTAAGAATACTGTTTGAGGAAAAATTAATTTTGCTACAATCCATCCCAGTAATCAGCTCAAGCAGTACAACTCCAAATCCGTGCACATCTTCCTTAACAAGCGCCATCTCACAAAACTCATTATGCACTCCTGGACTGTTACTCATACTCATGATCAGCATCGCCTTTCCAAAATTCGATAGTTTGGGTTCGAAATTCTTATCAAGCAAAATACACTTTGAGCTTATGTTGAGATGCACCACTTGACCTCTCCAGCCATGGTGGAGCCTTGCCAGGCCTCTTGCTACCCCAACCGCAATTTTCCACCTCAAAGGCCATTGCAGAGTCTTCCTCCGGTGTTTCACTGAATGTATCCAATCAAAAAGGTTTCCATTAGACATATACTTGTACACCAGAAGCCTTGTATTTGATTCTACGCAGAATCCGAACAGGGGCAGTAAGTTCTTATGCTTTAATGTACCCAATGTTTTCAATTCAGAAACTATCTGTTCCTCAAACTGTTGAGAGTCAACTATCCTCTTCACTGCAAGGAACCTACCATCAGGAAGGATGGCCATATACATGGTTCCCATTCGTCCCAATCCAATTTTGTTGGCTTGGCTAAAATTTGCTGTTGCATTGCTGATGCCTACGAAACTCAATCTCTTAACAAGACTCTCCAACATACAAATCTGTGGAAGATGAAGAAATGAAACAAGATTATATATATATATAAACCCTTAACTGCTGTACCAAGTGAAAAGGCATTCCAAGTTCTGGAGAGACTAATTAATTGATGCAATATTAAAAAGGAACAGATTCTTCACACGAGGAAGCAACTCTTTCGTTGCTTCCCGCAGGAGATCCAGAGTTGGATCACTGCCAGTTGCTTTATTTACTGCATTCTTGTAATAAACTTCTCATGCTGTGGAGATCTAGCTAGTGTTGCTCTCCTATGAGTTCTATTAGCATGCTGACTTCTTATTTAGTGCAGTCATCTTCATTAATTATTCATTCAGCTAGAGAAACGTCTCTCGTTGCTGGTCAATTGTCAAAGCAAGGAGTTGAACATCTCATAGCTTGGTTTTAATTTGAGGCTTAGGTGCTACTTTAAGTACATGAACTCGAGGTCTCTCCTTTTCTGCTTGTTTCTGTAATGAATTAATGTTTTGGTTTGTGTTCTATTTAATTCAGTTTGCAATGATCCATCTTCTTCATGGTCTTGGAAACTGAAGAATATGGATCTATCCTTAATAAAAGCAACTCTATCGGTTTAGCCCACTGCTATGGGTCTGATGTTACACCAGCATAAGTATATTCTTGACATCCTCACTCGAGCGGGTATGACCTCTTACAAACTAGTTGATGCTCCTATCTCTACTTCTAAAGTCACCATGCTACTAGATCCCTTGTTTTCTGACCCTACACGGTTTTGTCAAATTATGGGTGCTCTTCCATATCTTACCTTTACGAGACCAGATATCTACTTTGCTGTTAACAGAGTCTGTTAGTTTATGCATGCTCGTACATATTTTCATTAGGGTGTCGTTAAACGCATTTTGTGTTATTTACGAGGTATGACCACCTATGGCTTACATATCACTCGTAGTTCCTCCTTTGCTCTCCATGGCTTTACAGATGCGGATTGGGCAGGTAGTACTGATGATCGTAAGTCTACAGGTTGTTATCTTGCCTTTTTTTGGTCAAACACCGATTTCATGGAAATCTAGCAAGCAATGCACAGTTGCTCGCTCCTCCACCGAAGCTGAGTATAAGGCCTTGGCTGATGGCACTGCTAAGGTTATCTGGCTTCAATATCTATTGAAAGATCTGCAGTTTCTTTCTACCTCTACTCTTACTATTTGGTGTGATAATCTAGGTGCTACTTACTTATCTGTAAATCATATCTTCCATGCTCGCACTAAACACGTTGAGGTTGACTATCATTTTGTATGAGACAGGGTTGCGAAGAAAGAGATTTATATTTTTTTTTATCCCCTCTCACGATCAACTTGCAGATGTTTTCACTAAGCCACTCCCTACTGCTTCATTTACTGCTTTTCGGTTCAAGCTTCAGGTTGATCATCCACCCTCAACTTGAGAGGGCATATTAATGTATCTATATAGGAAATATTGTAGTCATACTCTTGTGTTGTAACCTCACCATTACTATTGTATATTACCCTACACATATATATAGAAAAGGTTGGCTAACCAATAGGTTAAGCCTCCGAATTATTCTCAACTTTACTCATCATTGGCTTTGCGTTACCCTTATTTTAGATGGATTGAAGGAAAACAATAGGACACAAAAACAATTGCGATTGAAATAGTAGATGATGCATAACCAACCACAAATCCACTTTTGAACGAGGAACTAAATTGTTTTATGTGTCCTTGGCAGGGTTTTGAAGGCCTACCACTAAGTCCAGGGTTGATTCCCACCTAGAAGTTACTGTTTAGAATTTTTTTAACACTACCAAAAAAAAATTATTAAATGAAAACACTTACATAATTTTTCCGTCAAAAGTATTCTGATGAACTTTACTAACAGACTATTCCCTTGTTATATCAATAGGTAAACATTGATGGAAATATTCCCTCGGTATATACCGAAGGAATTACTGTGAGAAAAGAAAAAATTGAAAAAAAAAGCTAAAAGGTATGATGATGTGTCACTTTTACATACAGAATTACCGACAAGTTAATTTCATCAGTAAATCTATCTATAAAATTTAATTTATGACTTGACGAGCTACCATTCTCTCCCCCTCTTTCATTTCTTATTCTTCCTTCATTTTTCTCTGCAACAAACAACACCCCCCTTAATGTTTTCACAAATCAACCTCTCATTACAAATTCGGCCGCTCCAACACTTAATTTGTCAGCATCCTTGTTCTGATTCAGATTTTATTGCGGATTTCCTGTTTCAAGTAAGCAAAACTACCTATTTTTTATTTGAACTCAGTTGTAAAACGTTAATTTTTATTTCATATTTTTGTAGTATAGGTATTTTGTTTGGGTGTTTACTTGTTTCATAGCTTTTTGTCTCATAGAAATTTGTTCTATAAATGTATGATTTGTACATATTAGGGTTTGTTTGAGATTTTATAAAATTATATTTGTTTGTAAATTGATGAAATTTATTTTGAATTTGTGATGTAAGTGTGAAGAAATGAATAATAGCTTATGTAACGGGTTTGTTTTATGTTGTCAATTTATTGTTAAGATGAAATTTTCGGTAAATGTATAGAAATTTGAATTTATGTAAATAATTGATAATCAATTAAGAATACTATTAAAATAAATTGAATAAGTTTGGGTTAAACCAATGCTTGCAAATTTATTTAGTTTACGTAATTATATAATACATGTTGTCAATAATATTCTATACAGATTTGATATAAGTAATGGATGATCGTTCATGGATGTATCGAGATTCATTTAAAGGGTTGTGTAGGATGGATTATTGAAATGAAGTTCATGGTTTTATTAATTACGCACTATTTAATCCAAGAAATATTAGTGAAAACAGTATTTGATGTCTGTCATAACCCATTTTTGGGTTTTTCCCAATTACATTTTCTTTTCTTCAAAAAAAATCGAAACAGTGTCATTTTAAACGGCATTGTTCTCCTTCTTCCCTGAGCATGCAGAGTCAAGGAAGAAGAAGATTTTAAATCTTTTTTTTCCCGCCCATAAAACCTGGACACAAGCCATCCCCCTTACCCTGCCACCATTAATACAACCCATGCCCCGACCATGCCCTGCAGACAACCGGCCACTTTACCCTGTAGGGGTAAGGTAGCCCCGTTTCCCTCATGCGCCTTGATGGAACAAGGCAAGGGGGACTCTCTCTCCGCTTCGCTATAAATACAGAGAAGGGAGAAAATTCTAAGGAAGAAATGAAGGTTTTGAAAAGAGAAAAGAGGGGTGAACACTTGAAAACAGAGAACGAAGGAGAGATTTGAGAAAGAATAGAGAGAGGAGGACATTATTGACAGAGGCAACACACAAAGGAAAAGAAGAATTGCAGCAGCTGCCTCTACTCCTCTGGTCAGCAACCGCCAGCAACACCACCGTCAGCCTCTCACCATCTTCCTCCCCTGCTGCAACACCAGTGAAGAAAAGGAAGAAACCCACGCCTCTGCACAGACGGGAAAAACAGCAGCAAAACACTGCCCGCCATCACAGAGAAGAGCCACCGTCGCTCCGCCATCATCATCACCGCCAGCTGCCACCGTCCTCCCCATCGACAACAGCACCGTGAGAAATAGAAACAAAGAAGAACAGAGCAGAAAAAAAACACAGAGAAGAAGAAGAAAGGCCGACCACCGTCCAAACCGTTCTTCGGTTAGCAACCGTCAGCAGCACCGCTTCGAAGCCGCCGAAGGTCCGCCCCTCTTCCTTCTTCTTCTTCTTCTTCTTCATTGCACCGTCTCCACTAATCTGCATGAACAGTGGAGAGTGAATTAATTCACTCTCGACTGTTCACGTAGCATGTGAACAGTGGAGAGTGCTCCACTATTCACTGGGCCGGGCAAGTCCGGCCCAGTCCAAAAAAAATTTTCAAATTTTTTTTTTGAAAATTTGTGATTTTTCCCGCATTTTTTCTAATGAATTTTGCTTAATATTGGTTTGTATTTTTATATCATAAAAATACAAATCCGATATTAAAACACTACCAGAAATTCGCTAAATACCAACGGATTTACCGACGGAATATTTTCTGTCGGTATTTTGAGGTCGAAATTACCGACGGCCAATTTATGTCCGTAATTCAGTCGGTAAAAACCGACGAAAACTTTTCCGTCCGTAATTTAGTCGGTAAATACCGACGGAAAATTTCCGTCGGTCTTTACCGACTGAATTACGGACGGAAAAGTTTCTGAATTTAAAAAAAGGCGGGTCACTGACGTGGAGGTTTTGGCGGGTTTTTCGTTTCCGACGGAATCACCGACGGATTCAAAAACGACTGCCCGTACAGTGCCCGTGAAGTGATGTGACCGGTTCGCCGTTTAAATTTCCGACGGACTCACCGAGGGATTTGAAATGGCAGATCCGTACGGTGACATGTCTTTGTTTCCGTCAGAATCACCGGCGTAATAACCGACGGAGTGTCCGTCGGTAAAACCGTCAGAAAAAGTTAATATATGACAGCTCTGCCGTCCCTCTCATCCCCTATTTCTCCATCTTCTTCCTCATCCCAACTCTCCCCATCTGTAAACAACCAGCCCACCCTCCCCCCCCCAAAAAAAATCTTCCTCATATCAGCACAACAAGTTATATTTCTTGAAGTTTGTGGTCACAGCATCCGCGCGTGTTCTGATTTACCGACGGATTTTATCAATTTTTGTAAGTAATTATATCTTTTTAAATTTTAACATTTAATTAAATGTCAATTTTATTGTTTTTTTAGTATATGTATTTGTTAGTAGATGTACATGTTTTATTGTTATTTCTCAAACAAACTTGTAGTATATGAATGTATAATTTTGTACCTGTTATGGTTTGTTTTAGATTTTGTAAGATTGTATTTGTTTGTAAATTTTATTTCTTTATGGAATTATCGAATTACATGTGCTATTTTGAAATAATTAATAGCTTGCTTAATGGGCCCGTTTAAAGTTTTGTCAATGGTATTGCGGAGTGGTAATTTCTGTAAATTTATATTTTTTAATTCGTATGGACGTTGATAAATGATAATGAATATTTAATATTTATGAGAAGTTGTGATTGGTTTGTTGGATAATCTCGAGTTAAAGTAATATTTTGTACAAGTTTATTTACCTAACTTAGTTAATTAATACATGATGTCATCATAATTTTATAGAGGTTCGATATAAGTCATGCATGATCGTTCATGGATGTATCAAGATTCACCCCAAGGATTGCAGAGGATGGATTATGGTAATGGGGTTCAGGGTTTTATTAATTTTGTAACATCTATTCCCAGAAATTTTACTGGAGGCGGTATTAGGTGTCCATGCAGGAAGTGTGAAAATAAAAAGTATCTGCATCCAGATGTTGTAATGATGCATCTTCTACACAAAGGGTTTATGGAGAATTACCAGTGTTGGTATGCACATGGAGAAGTATTTGTTAGCGAGAGTGAGAGGAGAATGGAAGAAACGGTGGTTGGGTCTACTTCTAGTGCTAGTAACGTGCATGAAGCGGCAAATGACAACACTAATCCTTACAGAAATATGGTTATGGATGCAATGAGAATGAATCAAGGTAATGGAGTCAATGTCCAATCGTAGAAGAAGAACCTAATGTAGATGCAGCTAGGTTTTTTGATTTGTTGAAAGATTCTGACGAACCATTATGGGATGGCTGCACGAACCACAATAATTATCGGCCGTAGCACAGGTGTTCACCATCAAGTCAGATCACGGGTTGAGTGAGGCCGGGTATGACAAGATTATTGAATGGGCAAGAAGCATTTTACCTGAAGGGAACAGGCTGAAAGAGAACTTCTATGCTGCGAAGTCCATGATGAAACCCCTCGGTTTAGGATACCAAAATTGACATGTGCCCTAACTTCTGCATGTTATACTACTACCTTGAAAATGCGGAGATGACCGAGTGCATGACATGCGGGCATTCCCGTTACAAACCTAGAACTGGCAGGGAAAGACTCTAGTGGCATAAAAAACTTAGATACTTCCCGATCACACCTAGACTGCAGAGGTTATTCATGTCACCAAGGACTGCTGAGCACATGACATGGCACCAAGCACACCATATGGTTGATGGAGTGATGGTTCATCCTTCTGACGGCGAAGCGTGGAAACGCTTTAACAGTGTTCATCCTCACTTTTCAGCTAAATCAAGGAATGTGCGTCTTGGGTTGTGTACAGACGGATTCAACCCATTTGGGTCATTTGCTCCTTATTCTTGTTGGCCGGTCATACTCACAGTTTATAACTTGCCACCGGGAATGTGTATGAGGCCGGAGTTCATGTTTTTATCTACTGTCATACCCGGTCCAAGAAGCCCGGGGCGGAATATAGATGTTTGTCTTCGACCATTGATTGATGAGTTGGCGCAGTTGTGGTCTTCCGGAGCTCTAACTTATGATATATCGAGGAAACAAAATTTCCTTATGAGGGCGGCATTGATGTGGACTATCAATGATTTTCCAGCTTATGGAATGCTTTCTGGTTGGAGCACGCATGGGAACTTGCATGTCCATACTGCATGGAAAACAACAAGGCATTCACGCTAGCAAATGGAGGTAAAGCTTCTTTTTTACTGTCACCGTCGCTTCTTGCCACTTCATCACAGGTACAGAAAGAACAGAAAAGATTTCTTTGTTGGCAGAGTTGAAAAAGATGTTGCATCCCCGCGTCTTTCTGGTGAAGAATGCATGATGTTGTCTCAGAGTACGGTGACATTGTGTTGGCCTTCAATCAGGTAAGCAAAAGTTTCCTGGTTTTGGTTTGACCCATAATTGGGTAAAGCGAAGTATTTTTGAGCTTCCTTATTGGAAGACCAATCTGCTTCGCCATAACCTTGACGTCATGCACATCGAAAAGAACATGTTTGAGAATTTTCAACACCGTCATGGATGTGAAGGGGAAGACAAAGGACAACATCAAGGCTAGATTGGATATGCTTTATACTGTAACCGTAAAAATATGGAGTTGGTTTATGATGAGTCACGGGTCGCAAAACCAGAGCAAGCTTCGTGTTAGAGAAAAACGCACAACTGCTAGTTATAAATGGCTAAGAGTCTGCGTTTTCGGATGGACATGCATCGAACATATCAAGGCTGGTTAATATAGAGGACTGCAGATTGTATGGAATGAAGAGTCATGACTGCCACGTGTTTATGCAAACACTCATCCCATTAGCTTTTCGTGATTTGTTGCCAAAGGGAATATGGGATGCACTCACGGAGATCAGTCATTTCTTCAGAGATATATGCTCCAGCAAGTTGAATGTTGATCACATGAGAGGCTTCAAACGAATATCGTCGAGACACTATGCAAACTTGAGATGATATTCCCTCCATCATTTTTTGACTCAATGGAGCATCTCCCTATACATCTACCGTTCGAGGCAAAAGCTGGAGGACCGTCCAATATAGATGGATGTACCCATTCGAACGGTTAGATATTACAGTTGCAATGTAATTCATATATAAAAGTATTTTATGTTTTTCTTAATTGAAAATACTTGATTAATATTTCAATGCAGGTACTTGTTTAATCTCAAGAAAAAGGTTAAGAACAAGGCGCATGTTGAGGCTTCGATATGTGAGGCCTATATTGTTGAGGAGATCTCAACATTTATCTCGTACTATTTCGAACCTCATCTGAGAACGAGAATCAATCGCGTTCCACGGCATGATGATGGCGGTGAAGTGCCTTCCAGTGGGAACTTGTCAATATTCTCCAATACTGGACGACCCACACCTAAAAATGCCGTAAGAGGAAGATATTTGTCGGAAATAGAGTTCAAACAAGCACACAACTATGTTCTATTTAACTGTGATGAGCTGAGACCTTTTATTCAGTAAGTTTATACTAATTAAACTTTGTTAGTAATATACTGTTAATTATATATTGTAATATCATACACTCATTATCACTTGCAGGCAACATCGTCAATATTTGCTCTCCAATAACTCACAGCTGACCGAATCCCAGATCTTTCAATTACAAGATGAGCAGTTTGCCACGTGGTTCAGAACACATGTAAGCACTATCACAAACTCATTCTAACTTGCAAAATTACTGTACGTATGCATGTCATTACGAGATTCTCGTTCATTTACTGTTTATTGATGTACATTACATACAAGGTTTATCAAATGGGAAGGAGTGCACCTAAGTCATTGTCTTCACTAAGCCTGGGGCCTGAAAGAAAATGTAAGTGCTACAACGGGTATTTTGTCAATGGATATGTTTTCCATACTGAAGAATACGGGCAAGGAAGAAAGACATACAACAGCGGTGTTTGTGTTAAGGGATCCACTAGTAGTGAGTTAGAAGTTGACTACTATGGTAGATTAGAAGAGGTCGTCGAACTGCAATATCATAACGAGCAGAATATAGTGTTTTTATTCAAATGCTATTGGTATGACACGACTGACAGAGGAATCAGAGTTGATCCGCACTATGGTCTGGTCGAAATCAACTCAAAAGCTAGACTCCGCAACATAAACGATGTCTTTGTTTTCGCAAAGCAATGTCAACAAGTTTATTACACATACACCCCTTCATTTAGAAAGGATCGATCAAGAGTGGATTGGTTGTCCGTTTTAAAAACGAAACCCCGGGGTCGTGTCGAGGTTGTTCAGGATGAGAACGAAGACACAAGTGTGCGAGATGAAGTCTTTCAAGTTAGTGAGGTGGTTGAACCATATCGAGTTGCTCCTTCGATTGAATTGGAAGAAAATTCAAATTTTCGTGTTTTCGATGATAGTCTTGTTGATGTTGACGCAGAGGAGTTAATTTTGTTTTGAGCTCTAGCGGACAACAAATATCGATGAAGAAGATGATATTCATATTGAAGATTGCGATGAAGGTGATGACAATTCAATTGATGACGAAGAAGAAGAAAATTCTGACTAACTACCAAAATGAAGCCCTATGTAAAACCCTTTTTTCATGTAATTTAGATTATGATGATATATATTTTGAAACACAAAATATTTATTACTTGAAATAATTAGTTGAAATGCCACAATTATAGATAATAGATTTTTGTGAATAATTACTTGAAATGCCACCAATCACCGACGCCACACCGACGGCTTAAGTCCGTCGGCATTTCACAGAGAGTTCGAAAATAATTACTTGAAATGCCACCAATCACCGACGGCCACACCGACACTTAAGTCCGTCATTTCACAGAGAGTTCGAAAATAATTACTTGAAATGCCACCATCACCGACGGACTTAAGTCCGTCGGCATTTCACAGAGAGTTCGAAAATAATTACTTGAAATGCCACCCATCACCGACGGCCACACGACGGACTTAAGTCCGTCGGCATTTCACAGAGAGTTCGAAAATAATTACTTGAAATGCCACCAATCACCACGGCACACGACGAATTAATCCGTCGGTAAGTTGTCGGCGGGTCAATTTTACCGACAAAATTACCGACGGACGCGCGAATTTCAAAGGGTTGTGCATTAAATGCGCCTCTGACCGCGTAAAATTACCGACGGAATTACCGACGGACCACGAAAAATATGGAGGGTCATTAAAAATTTTGGTGCGAAATTCAAAATTTACCGACGGAAAAATTAAAATAATAATTAATTTTATATCCGTCGGTGAATCCGTCGGTAAAACTGCCATATAAGTTCAAGTGACCGCCCGTTCAGTTCATTTTTTCTTCTCCTTCGTTTCTCTCCTTCGGTGAATCCTCTCCATTCTTCAAAGCTTTCACCTCCAATCTCTAGCAAGTTTTCTTCATCATCTTCATCAGTTTAAAAGGTTAGTGTTTCCTCTATTTCATTTTACTTTAATAGTTTTTTTTTGCTATTTTTTTTGGTTATTTTTTTGTTTGGTGTATTTTTTGTAATGTAGATAAAGTCTATAGTTTTTTTTTTTTTTGCATAATTCATTGCTAAAGTCTATAGTTTTTTTTTTGAATTTATTGAATATTTTTTATTGTTGTATTGGCATAATTATTATTAGTTAATTTGTTGAATTTTTATTGTTAATGTTGAATTTACCATAGAATTAGTAATTGAATATGTTGAAATAATTATTAATTTTACTTTATTATTGCATGATTTGTGTTTAATTTTTTCCATTTATTTTGATTGTTATTCTAGAGTTTTTTTTTTAATTTATTGTTTTGTTGTATTGGCATAATTATTGAATAATTACTTGAATTGTAATTGTTAATGTTGAATTTACCGTAGAATTAGTAATTGAATATGTTGGAATAATTATTAGTTTTACTCTATTATTGCATGCTTTGTGTTTAATTTTTTCCATTTTTTTGATTGTTATTCTAGAGTTTTTTTTTATTTATTGTTTTGTTGTATTGGCATAATTATTGAATAATTACTTGAATTGTAATTCTTAATGTTGAATTTACCTTAGGATTAGTAATTGAATATGTTGGAATAATTAGTATAGATTGGGTAAATTGGTTGTGGCTATTATTAATATGTGCAGGTTTGTGGATTTGGGTAGTATCCGGTATAGGGGAGGTGCTGTCGAATTTTTTTTTACATTTGAATTTAATTATATAATTATTTGTATCAAATTGTGTAGATGCGTAGAACGAAAACCAGAGCTGGTCGCTCAGTGGGTCGCAGCTAGTTCGTCTAGCAGCGAGGATGATATTTCCTTAGGTGCCTCTCAAGAAGAGGCACCTACACCACCTGCGCCGTCAACCGATGCTGCCTCTTCCAGCGGTACTTCACAGCGCAGAGGCGGCGTGCCTTCGCAGCGGAATCAATTTACCCGCAAGTACGAGGCACAGTGGAAGGACGACCTTTCAATGTAAGTTTGTTAAGGTTTTAGTTTTTTTTAAAAAAATTACAACATAATTTATGAAGTAATCACTATTGAATTTATTTCATTTATTTTCAGGTTCACAAACATTGAAGCCGCCCGAGTAATATCATCGGCGTTTAAATCGTCGATGGAGATTCCATTGTTTCAATGGAGTCAGATATCCAAGCATCCTGAATGGATGCCTCAAATCAATGCATGGTTTAACAGGTTTGAGGTTGGTATTAATTTATAATTTTCAGCTTATTAATATAATTGTAAATAAATTATTATTTTTATTTAAACTTGTTTATTTATACAAAGCACAAATTCTGCTGGGACATTGAGCATAACACTGTTGTGAGGAGGGTGTGGGAAAATCACGCGGCAACTAGGTAAGATCGAAAACAATACAGGATTTTTTTTAGACAAAAATTTATGTTTCGAAATGTAATTTTTGGTTGCGTGAAGCAGGTTGCGTGATTTTTGGTATGAAGCACAAAAAAGGCAAAAAAAACCGCGAGGGATAGGGGTTTCCAAGGCTGGAACGATGTTGCGGTTTGGAGGGATTTCAAACCGATATACATCCCGGAAGATATATGGCCGCACTATCTTGAGCACGTGACGTCTGAGCGGTTCACACGACGCTCACAGTCCGGTGCTGGCAACCGGAATCGGCCAATTCATGGCGGGGTGACAACTCACACTGGCGGCTCCGTTCCGTTTGCTGCACATGCGAAACGGATGGTAAGATTAATTTAAATGAAATATATCGTTAAATTCAGTTGTTGTTAATATATCTTTTTTCATTATAGGCTGCGTCTCTTGGACGTGAGCCGAGCCCGATGGAGCTGTTTGTGGAGACGCACGTGCGGAGTCAAGACCGCCAGAAGGGGGCGCAACAGTTCGTTGATAACCGTGCTCAGCATTTCGTGGTATGTTTGTTCAACCATTTTATTTTGTAAGTTATTATGTTTATTGTATTGAATATGATGATTACTTTTTTATTTTATTTTCAGGAGACCTATAATAATCGGTTGAGGGAGAGATACGGGGACGATACTTTGACCCATCCGGAATTCGATCCGGATTTGTGGATGGAGGTTGGCTCGTCAGGTGGACCCGATAAAAATCGGGTTTACGGGCTCTCCAACACTACGGCCGACAACTTGCGGTCGACCCGTAGTGTTTCAACCGTTGGGAGCTCCCAATCAATATCGAGCTCCCAATCTAAGGAGTTCGTGGCTTTGCAGCAACTCACCAAGAAATACGACAACCTACAAGCGGCGTACGCACAACTCAAAGCGTCTCATGCACAACAAAGAGCGGAGTCTGAGCAATTCAAAGCGTCTCAAGCACAACAAAAGGCGGAGTATGAAGCGGCTCAGGAAAAGCAAAAAGCGGCTTATGACCAGCTTTACGAAATGATTATGAAATTGTCAAATAGCGGAACATGTGCGCCTAATCCTTTTGGCCGTATAACCACCAGCCTCCGCCAGGATCTCCTCCTCCTCCTCAAGCTCCATCATCTTTATATTAATTTGTAATCAACATTATTTACCTTTAAAACTTCATTTATTATTTTTCTTGAAACATATTCAGTTTGTAATGAATATTATTTAACTTTGTTTTTTTATGTTTAATAAAAATTTTATTTGCATAATTGGTTTGTATAACAATTAATTTATATAGTTTTATATTATATATCCTAAATAATTTTTTAAAAAAAAATTAAGAAAAAAACTATTACAAAGGATTTTACCGACGGATGAATTCGGTCGGTATTTTAAACTTTCACCGACAGACTTACCGACGGAATTAATCCGTCGCCATTTAACAGTAGCTTCCACCAGTACCGACGAATTTACAGACGAAAATATTCCGTCGGTATTTCATACAGTCACCGACTGATGTAACGACGAATATTGTCCATCGGTAAATTCAATTTCACCGACGGAATGAAAATCCGTCGGTATATTTCAAACGGGAATCTTTTTTTTTTGGCGCGCATGTTCCGTCTGTAAAACCGTCGGTAAATGATTTTTTTGTTTTTCCGACTGATATACCGACGGAATGAGGAATCACCGACGAAGGTAAAGCCGACGGTAGTATTCCGTCGGTGATGACGTCGGTAAAAAAATCACCGACGAACTTCTAATCACACACCGATGGAATTTTTCCATCGGTAAAACTGTGAAATCTTGTAGTGAAATACTCGGTTTTCATCAAAACATTTTTTAAAAAAAACATGTTTGTTTTCATGCATACGGCCAAGTCTCTCAAAGCAAAAACAATCATATTGTATTTTCATACAACAATGAAAACTTCAAAAAAATATGTTTTAACATGTATTTTGACTTTAATAACCAGTTTATTAAAGTCACGAGAAATTGATAATATTTCAAAAAATCCAAAAAAATTATTTTGTTTTCTTTTAACATCAGGGATTACGAATTTATAGGTAAAACATATTCTCGATATTGAAAAGATAGTTTTTTTGTTGACGTTAGGACGGTTAGGTTTTACCCGATAAGATAAGGATCTCCTTACCGATGAGGACTTTTCTTAAACCATAGACAAACCAACAATTAGAAATATGATACAATCGTAGCATATATTAGACAATAAAACAATGCAGCTTACCTTAGGTAGGGAGTATTTGGGGTGCTAATACCTTCCCTTTATGCAATCAGTCCCCGTACCCGATCTCTGAGACTAGTTAGGGTTCCTAGTGACCGAAATTGTAAGTGGCGATTCCCATTCCATTTTTCCACTGATAAGAGACAAGAATTTCTTGTCTCCCCACATTTGCCAGGTAGACACTATACTTGAGAGAGTGGACGATCGTCGCAACGCCACGCACATGCGACAATGTCAATGTATTTTCGATCTAAATGTTATAATGATGCATCTTCTACAAAAAGGGTTCATGAAAAAATACTTGTGTTGGTTTGCATATTGAGAACCATATATTCCTCACGAGACCAAGGTAAAATGGATGGTTGGGTCAGGGTTATGCAGGTGAATGTCCGATTATAGATGAAGAACCTAATGCAGATATGACCAGGTTTTTTTAATCTTTAAACAGATTCTGATAGACTATTATAGGATGAGAGCATAAATCAGAGTAAATTATCAATCATTACATAAGTGTTCACTATCAAATTAGATCATAGGTTGAGTGAGGCTGGTTATGACATAATTGTTGAATGAGCAAAAAGCATTTTACCTAAAGAAAATAGATTGAAAGAGAACTTTTATGCTGCTAATTTCATGATAAAACCACTTAGCCTAGGATACTAGAAAATTGACATGTGTCCAAACTTCTACATTTTTTTTCAATATTTTTGTTCAATTTCAATTAAATGTATAGGATTAATTTTAATTATTATTTTGGATTTTTGTAAATTAGGGTTCAATTGTTTAAATATATTGTTTAATTTATTGATTAATTTTGTGTTTGTATACTTTGTGATTTAGGGTTTTGAGTTGTTGAAAATTAAGAGTTAATTGATATAATTTCGAGTAGTTGTAAATTAAGGGTTTATGAAATTCTTTATTTATATGCCAAATTGGGTTGCTTTTGATGTTTTGAATATTGTTTAGAAATGCATGAGTTGTGTATGAATGTTGAAATGTGAAATTATGAAAAGTAAGTAAATAATATTACAAGAGAGAAAAAATAAGACACTTTTATTATTTAATTTAAAAAATTATCCAAATTATTGGAAACAATTAACCAAACTATTGTACACTAATGCAAATACTAACAAACTCTAGAATTTTAAAAAAAGATCTAAAAACTAGGTTGAGTACAAGGTTGAGTGAACTCTTCACTGAATGACAAGGAAACAAATTGAATAAAATCAATTGGTTTATAGCAATCAAATTTAAATTATTATGTATTTGCAGTATTAAAAATTTTAGGTAGTTTATTATACAAGGGAGATGCTGTCGAATTTGTGTAGATGCCCAGGGGAAAGTCAATAGCACATTGTACAGAAGGATCGCTGATAGTTCTTCTAACAACGCTTTCGATGATCATGAGTCATTAGGTATCGACCAAGATCCGACACCTGAGACACATGCAGCCACTCTCGATGCGAGCTCGTCGAGTGAGCGATGCCGCCACATCGAATGATGGTCCCTTCACAGCGGGATCCATTTATGCAGAAGTACCAAGCTCAGTGGAAAAATAAATTATAATTTCAAGTTTACAAACATTGAGGTTGTCAGAACCATAACATTGGTGATGAAATCATCGAGGAAATTTCCATTATTTCAGTGGAGTCAAGTTTCCAAACATCCTGAATGGAAACCTATGATTTATACATGGTTTGGAAGGTTTAAGGTTAGTATTAACTTAAATATTTTTATTATTATTATGTTAATTCTGTTAGTTTATTAATTTTAATGAAACTTTTCTCTTACAAATTTTAACTGCAAGGAAAAATTTGAATGGGATAAAGCTGACAACGTTATTACCATGAGGGTTTAGGAGAATCACGTTGCAATTAGGTAAGATTGAAATCAAGATAATTTTTTTTAATCCTTTTCTTCAATTTTATTTTTTATTTACTAACAGATAATTCATTTGTACTATATAGACTGCGTGATTTTTGGTACGAGGTGCAAAAAAAAAGCCAAAAATATATGCGAAAGAAAGAGAGCTTCCAGACTGGAAAGACGTGGCGGTTTGGAAGGATGTCAAATCGTCGTATGTCTCGGAGGCTGTATGGGCGAAATATATATATTGAGCATGTGATGTCTGAGTATTTTGTGTGACAGTAACAGTCCAGTGTGGAGAACCAAAACAAACATGTTCATGATTTTGTTACCACCCACACCAGTGATCCATTCCCTTTTTTTTTTTTTTGCATTCGAAATGGATGGTAAGATTTTTCTTTTATTATATCCATTTTTTATTTGTTGTTTTTTATAAATATATTTAACCAACAATAGTTTTCTCTTACGACTACAGTTCTTGGACGCGAGTCAAACTCGATAGAGTTTTTTGTGGAAATGCACGTGCAAAGTGATGACCATCAAAAAATGGTGCAGCAGCTCGTCGATAGTTAAGCTTAGCACTTTGTAGATGTTGGTTTTCAACTATTTTTTCTTAAGTTATTATATTTTTAATTTGCTAACTTTTTTTCAAGATACATATAATATCTGGTTGAAAAAAGATACGGATACGATCCTTCAACCCATCTGGATCTTGATCCAGATTTATGGTTGGAGGCAGGATCGTCCGGTGGAACCAATAAAAATCAGGTGTACGGTCTCTTTAACACTACGACCGAAGACTTGCAAACGGCTTACAGTGTTTCAATTGTTGGATGCTCGCAATCGGTTCTAAGCACTCAAACTCTGAAGTTCGAGGCGATTTTAGACCAATGAGTACAAGCTTAAACGACCCATCTTACTGCTGATTATGCACGACTTAGTGCTGAGACAGCCGAACTCCGCCAATTGGTAATGGAGATGAAATCACACATGGGTGGTAAATGTGCTCCCTTTTATTAGCCTCATGGTCCTGAAGAAGACTCGTCTCCTCCTCCTCCTCCTCCTCCAACGCTTTTATTTTAGATTAATTGTATTTGAACTTATAAATGTTTAAATTTATAATAAATATTTGATTCTTATATTAATTTAGTTGTTTTCTACTTTTGTTTCATAGATTTTTTTAAAAAAAATTAAATTATTACTGATGGTGATACCGACGGATTAAGTCCATCGGTATATTCCAAAGAGTTGGAAAGAATTACTGCAAATATCACTACCACTATTTAATCACCAACAAAATTGCATATGATTATTTTGTCAGTTATATATCAAATTCGCCGAGAGAAATACCGAAGGTGAAAAAAAATCACCGATGTAATTACATACGGTTTTTCTATCGGTGATATGTTGTATTCACCAATTGAAATACCGACAAAATGAAGCGGATAATTTTTTTTTGGTGTGCTTTTGCCTTCAGTAAACCCATTAGTAATGATATTACCAACAGACCACAAATCATCGATGAAAGTTTTTCCAATGAAGTGTTTTCATCAATGAGACCGTCGGTAAAATCCATACCGGCGGACTGAGAGTATAAATACTAAAAGAAGATTCTGTTAAAAATCCTAGTAGTGTAGTTGATGTATAATTTGTTATCCTATTTAATTTATAATTTTTTTTATTTTTTTCTGGAAGTTTTTCGTAGTCTATAAGCAATTTAGAAAAGATATAATATGGAGTTTTGATTAGAAAAGATTATTGAGTAATAAAAATTCAAATTAAAGTTTTTGTATGGTAACCTTATTCAACAAAATTTTATGTTTCATGTGCTTGCTATTTATATAATATTGTGTTGTTTTGTTTGTGTCACTTGTGTGCTACTTTGATTAAGGACATGAACTAGCTAGAGGTTTCTCTTTTTTTGGCTATTTCTGTAATGATCAGTTAATGTTTTGGTCCGTGATCTATTCAATTAAGTTTGAAACAATCCATGGTCTTGGCAACTGAAGAATATTGATTTATCCTTAATAAAAGCAGCTACATATATCGTCTTCATAATAATGATAATAAAAAAAAGAAGCTAGCAAGAAACTAAAAATATGATGATGAAATGAAAATCTTATGGGGATACCTGCACGTTTGCTTCTTTTCTCCTATTCTCTTGCCTTTCCATCAAAGATGTCGTCATTGGTGTCTTCATCATCACCTCATTCCCTTTCCTCTTGATGAGACGAGCCCAAGGCACACAATAGGACATGAAAATAGTTATAATGGAAACCGAAGAGAAGACATAACCTATTAAAAACCCACTTTTGAGTGAAGATATCAACTTTTTCCGATGTTCATGATCATCACTCCCGTAGTTGTTCTCTTGTAAAGAACTGTATCCATTTCCGGCAACACTGAGGATATGAATCAAAAGAAGAGCAAGTTTTGCACCACCCACAGCCATTTTGTAGATAGCAAAACAGCAGCAAATAACAAGAGATCGTTCAAGGTTTAAGCTAACAATGTATAGAAGCTCTTAATTTTCTACAGCATTTTGTTAGATAAAAAGAGATCATTGAACACGTTGAGGATAAGATGCATTGATTTGTTAGTCTATTTTAGCTTCTATATTTTATTTTCATTTACAAATTGGTCTTTATTTGATTTTCTTTTATTGTTGTTTCTTATGAAATATATAGTTTAGTCCTTATAATAAAGAGGTTCTTGGAATTAGATCCCTAAATGATTACTCTAAATCATGAAATAGTTCATTTTATTAATAAAACACTTATTTAGCCACACCCACGAAACAATATTCATTGTAATTGTGTTTTTTTTTTTCTTCTAATTTCACCCTTCATCAACTTAATCTTTTTTTTTCTAATTTTATCTTTTAATATTAGGTTGTTTTAAGAATTATACTTAATAATTTTTTTAATTTTTTTTATATTGGATTATATACCAGTCTTATGAATTTATAAGAAGGATATTATAGAAAAACAAGATAGATTGTAGGTAATGATGGAGGTTTTGATGGAAAGATGAATAAATTGAGTAATGAGATAATTACTTGACATGATGTTCCTAGTTATAAAGAAAATGAGATTAAAAGGTCTATTAGATGAATATTTTTTTCTCTAGATGAAAATGTAGCTTAAAACTCCAATGATGATGAGGAAGATGATGGAAGAAAGTCTCGTACACACCAAAATCTCTTATACGAGACATGTTCAAAGAGAGAGTTTGGTGGTAGATTTTGGCCAAATAGAAATTTCAGCCAAGGAAGAAATTTTGATGAACTCGATGGTTTAAATCGTAAATTGGGTAGCATAAAACTTAAAATCTCATAATTTTAGGGAAAGAATGATCCAAAGGTTTATTTGGAATGAAAAAAAAGAAGATAGAATTTGTATTTCATTGCCATTGATATTCAAAGGAAAAGAATGTAAAACTAATTATAGTTGACTTCACTGATTATACTATTATTTAGTGGGTTCAACTTATTACATATATGAGGAGATAAAAGCAATCATCATAAAAAAAAATTGTCCCTAATCATTATTATAGGAAAGTATATAATAGTTGCAATCTTTATATTAGGGTTCTAGAAGTATTGACAAGTATTTTAAAAAGATGGAAATAACTATAATTAAAAATAATGTTTTTGAAGATAGGGAAGCCACAATAACTTGATTTTTAAATGGTTTAGATGGATAGATATATTACTAATACGGCTGAATTGCAACATTATTTAAAAATTAAAGATATGGTGTGTGGCTATAATATGGAAAAACAATTGAAAAAAAAGAGTAATGCAAGACTAGATGAATATTTGGGATTCTCTTAGGGTTGAAAGTTAAATTTCAAGAGAGATGGTAATGCACAAACAAAGTCTATAGCTGTCAAAGAATCATCTCAACCCCAAAGCTTAAGTTCTTGGGTTGAGATAGTTCTTTGACATGTCAAGCACAAGGTAATGTGAGCCTGTGCAAATTTCAAGCTCAAAGGGCTTTCACTTGAGGGGGTGTGTTAGAGAATAATATAAATCATATATTTGAACTTCACCTAACAACTTAAGCTATTGGGTTGAGATAATTCTTTGACAATAACAATATCTAAAGTTGTTGAACTCTTATATGTTAAAAAGCAGGTTGCGACTATATCGAAAAAGAAAAAGAAATAATGTTTGATAGAAATATAAGAGAGAGATTAAGAGTTTTAGGTGCAAATAAGTTGGGCATAATGCATCAAAGTGTCCAAATAAAAGGATTATAATTTTGAAAGATTATAAAGTAGTAGAGTAAGTTAGTGATGAATTTGAAAGTGAAAGCATGTCAACACTTGAAGATTCTAGTGACATTAAATATGCTGATAATGGTGAATTCTTGATTATAAAGAAATATTTGAATGTCTAGATTAGTGAAGAAAGCTTTAATAGTTGAATAAATGTGAAGAATTTAGGGTTACAAAACATGTTTTAATCTTATTCTCAAAAGAGATGAGAGATGAGACCTTCGGTCTGATTGGTGAAGTCCCATGAAGGGAAGTGATTGTAAGGGTCTTCCAAGCAAACTTTAATAGATTTCAAGCAATAAACATCAGTGGCTGTACCAGTAGTTACAGTGACAGTAGCTAACAAGGAGAACACAAAAGGAGGGTAGATAAAAAACAAATTAGCCATTTGGATTTGAGAGTTCATCAGAGTAGAATACAGGACAGTATAGCAAAGAGAGCATTTATTCTTGAGCTGCATCTTCTGCCCTGAAATGGATGGCCCTACAATACAATTTCCACGAAGCTTGGGAAAACAAATTAGTCGGATGATGTCGATTTATTTTTCTTTTTCTTTTCTTTTTTGTCATGCTGGTCGTTGTTTGAAATTAAATTTTTTTTAGAAAAAAATGCCTTCACACTTGTATGATCTTGACTCCATTCATTTAAAATCTACAATTTACTTCCCGAATCAATACAATTTTAAAATTTAAACAAAAGAACAAATCCACCGTTCTATAAATTTCCAAGTTTTCCTGGTATAGGGCTGAAGAACTCAAGGCGGGTTTTAGGTAATGGCAACTCAAGAAACAAATCTTTTTATTTGGGGTTTGTTTACTGTGCCTGGAGTATTGGTTTAATGGGTTTTAGGTTTAGATTTAGAAAAGTTGAAATGTGATTTTGTTTTGTTGAGAAACAATATGGGAAATTTTTTTATTATTATTAACATGGGTGTTCGGGCCAGTTTGCGCGTACCTCAACTAATCCCACGGACCCTGAAATTAACGACTATGTACGCCTCCAGTGGCTATCATATTAGCAACCACAAGCTCAAACATGAAACCATAGGAGGAGCAAAACTCTTAATCCCAAACTATTATCATTATGCCACCTACTAGATAATTTAAACAAGTGTTGCGTGCATTTTGTTAGAAAAATCATGGCATGTCATGTCATGTCATGTGTAACACAATTAATCTCAGTAATTGAAAGATAAATTGTTTTTTTAAAAAAAGAAAAGAAATGGAAGCAAATATGGAAATTGAGAATGATATAAATTTGATTAGAAATAAAAGTATCCATTTTCCTGAAAATAGGGCTAAATCATACACCCAGCCCTTCAGTTATAAGCTTTTTAAATTGAAACCTCAATTTTATTTTATTTTTTTGCTAATTAATTTCAATTGTTGAGCCATAGGAAGTCTTGATTGCCATTAATTCTTATATTAGATTAATATATTCCATTTTTAGTATCATACAAGTAACTTTTTCTTTCTTATATGTACATAAACATAGATACTGTGAAAACTTAGTTTTCAGGACTTAATTGAATGAAAAATAAGTTTTGGGAGTCGATTAATAAAGTATGCAAACTTGATGGGTAATAAAACTTTCCCTTCCAAGTCTAAAATGACCCAATTCTTTTCATCCATAACATGTTGTGCTCTGTGTGCATGGCATAAGAAGATAGTGAGGGTGAGGATATGTTTTGAAAAGAATTTTGGGACTTTGAAACCAAAACCCACAACTTCAAAACCTGTTTTGGGTACTATTCATGGATCTAGAGCATAGAGGTTAAAGGTGGCAGAAATTCATTTTAGTCCCTCTAGTTATAAAAACTTTTCCTTTGTTCCATGTATTAATTTAATTTAAGAGTATTAAAGTAGTGATGGGTATGGATTATATAATTTTGTAAATAATTTTGAATCTCAAAACTTCAAAATGCCTTGCAATTATATTGCCATTGAAATAAATTTGAGTACATAAAAATTGATTAATTTTTGACTCGTGCTCCGCCGTGGTTTATATATTTTTTCTCCCAACAAAAAAATTGGTTATGCTGAGTTTTTCAATGTATTTTCATATATAAAAAAATCCCAAGTGTAAATAAAAAAAGTTATGCAGGTATTTAATTCAATAAATCAAGAACCATGTACATAAATAAACAAATAAATCATTAACAATAAATAAAAATTTTAATGATTTAGAACTAGAGAAAAACATGTTAGGGTGAGAAAACCTCATTTATGATAAACTGTTGTTACACTAAAAAAAATTTGCACTCAATATTTTGTTTTTTGATAATTATTTGTATCCGGGTCAGTTTACGCGCACCTCAATCAATCCCTCGAGATCTTAAAGTTAACAATCAAATAAGCTTTCAGTAGCCCTAAGATTTATGACACTCGAACTAATGATCTCTAAAAATCAAAGTCAAAACCTAACTAATTAAACTACCCTAGATTACACTCAATATTTCTTATTTTGACCACTGCTTAGCAAACATTATATGAGAGTTTTATATATTAATTTTAGCTGAATATTCCATGAAAAAAAGATGCTCTTGACCCAAAAGATCTTGTGAAAAGTCGTTGCTGCATGTTTCCGAGTCTGCTTTGAAGTGTCCAAGAAACGACAAGTTTGGAAATAAATAAAGATTCGAAAGTCTATTTCTTCAAGTCAAAAAGCAAGTCTCCTGTAATCCAAGTTCATGGAACACACAGCAGGTCTCTACTAGCGAGATTGGGTGCTTCCATATGATTTAACGTTAAAAATTCGTCCCTATCTGTTGTTATATTTTAGTGATTAAATATTATTGCTACTGTAATTTACTCTCAAATATAATATTTTGAACTTCTGCTTGTAATCGTTAATCAACCACTGTAAAATTTCTGGAGATTTATTCTCAAAAGCTATCATATTGTGTACAATATTGGTTCATTACACCAAAGCATGATAGAAACTAGAAAATGCAGACTTGCCTTTTGTTTGTCCTGTTGTTTTCATTGGAATTCTGCCATTTCAATCTCCACAGATTTTTCTGAAGTAGCAGGGCAAATTTCAGGTTGCGTTAGCATCGATGAATCATCTACTAGGTCACATCTCTCCCTTATTGCTTTTATGTCTTCGTACACTTGAACCATTATCGGTCTTCGATCTGGAATGGGATCAACACAGGTACATGCAACTTTAAGCAGCTGAACGATCTCAGCGTCAAATCCTTGCCCGATCAGAGACTTGTCTATCGCGCCATGAAAATCCGAACTGCTCAAAAGATGACCAATCCATTCATTAAGAACATTGTTTGAGGAACCAGTCATGTTGCTAGGATCCACCCCAGTAATCATCTCAAGAAGCACAACTCCAAATCCATGCACATCTTCCTTCACAAATGCCATCTCCCAAAACTCACTATTTACGGAGGAAGCGCAGGTCGAACTCATGAGCATTGCCTCTCCAAAATTTGATAACTTGGGCTGGAAGTTCTGATCAAGTAATATGCATTTTGAGCTAATGTCAAGATGGATTATTTTGACGGTATGACAGTTCTGATGAAGCCATGCCAAGCCTCTTGCTAATCCGACGGCGACTTTAACCCTCACACCCCATTCCATAGCTTTTTCCTGACCTTCTTCCATGGAATGTAGCCAATCATAAAGGTTACCATTTGGCATATATTTGTAAACCAGAAACCTTTGGTTTGACTCAACGCAAAACCCCAACAGTGGAAGTACGTTGATATGTCTCAATGAACCATGTATCTTCAACTCGGATATAAATTGTTCTTCAAGGAACTGAGAGTCATGCAACTTCTTCACTGCAACGACATAACCATTAGGCAATGATGCCTTGTACAGCATCCCCATCATTCCCTGTCCGATGACATTGTTCTCACTGAAATTATCGGTGGCATCATTAAGATCTGCGTAGCTCATTCTTGTAACCCTCTTCTCCAACATGGAAATCTGTGGACACAAATCTCAATATATTAGTACTGAAGAACATACATATACATTGCAATTGAACCAGCTTCAAGAATTCAGGGTCTTGTGTAGATAAGCATCCTGTAATTGGAAGTAAAAACTGAACTGCTCTCGCTCAAAACTTGAATAAGGAATTAAAAAATAAAAACTAACAAAAGTAAAACAAAAAAGATATCAATCTTAAAGAGTAGTACCTCTTTAATTCCTTCCTCCAAGAGACCTCTTGTTGGGGAGCTGCCTGCTTGATCATCATCTGTTATCTTATGCTTCCTCTTCACCATCAACATCATCATTTCTGATATTGTGATTTTTTTTTCCCTCTCCCCAATATACACCCATGGTACACAGCAGGATGTAAAAAAAATTACAACTGAAGTTGAAAAAACTATATAACCAATCACAAAACCACTTTTGAATGAGTAATCAAACTTCATTTGATGACTTGAGCAGCTTTTCAAAGGCTTCCCACAGAGTCCTGTGTTGTTCGCAAAGCTGTCTGCTGGAATATTATTATGTGTAAAAACTGGCACTGGCCCTGATAATCGATTGCTAGTAACAGTAAAGACCTTCATCCGATCGAGAAGGCCAATTTCTAGTGGGATATGACCTGCTAGATTGTTGTTGTCGAGTTTTAGATCGTTTAAGAAAGATAAATTGGCAATTTGTGGTGGGATTTCACCAGAAAAGTTGTTGAAGGATAGGTCAAGGACAGTGATGTATGGTAGAATTCTAGAGATGTTAGATGGAATTGGTCCCTGAAGCTCATTATGTGAAAGGTCCAAACCACTTAAGCTCGTACAGTTCTCCAATCCAAGAGGGAACTGGCCCATGAGCCGCAGGTCAGAGAGTCTGATGTTTAAGACTCTGTTCTCATCAGGATGCCAGCAGTCGACTCCCATAAATCTACAGATGAAACCTTCTGTTTTGTTGTCGAAATTCCATGTGGTGTTTAAGTAATTATAAGGGTCTATCATAGAAGCCTTAATAGATTTCAAGCAAGAAAGATCAGTCTCAGTAGCACTAGTTACGGTGAAAGTAGCTAACAAGGAGAACATAAAAGAGTAGATAAAAAATAAATTAGCCATTTGGATTTGAGAGTTCATCAGAGTAAGACTACAATGGAATGGTTGGAATGACCAAAAATGAGAAATAAGAATTATAAATACCTACTTAAAAATAAAATTGAATTGAAATCTCTTATTGTTTCTGAAATCTCCAAAGAGAGCATTTATTCTTGAGCCACTTCTTCTGCATTGAAATGGATGGCCCTTTACTGCAATTTCCACGAAAGTGTGGGGAAAACAAACTAGTCAAGAAGCTTAAGTCCTCATTTTCAACTTCTTTCAATTTCCTCTTCTTTTTTTCAATAAAAGTATTTGCACATTTTAATAAAAGTATTTTTTTCAATAAAAGCTTAAGTCCTCAGTCAACTTAAATATTAGCTGAGATTAAATCTTTTGTTTTTGTACATTTTAAAAGTATATTTGACTTAAAAAATCAATTTAATATATTTTTAATATTTTTTAATAGTTTTGATTTGTTAATTTTAAGAAAACTAAAAAACTTTTAATATAGTTTCAAGTAAAAAATACTTTAAAAAAAAACTTTACACCACAATATTGAACACATACTTATTAGACATACAGCCCTTCAATTATAAGCTTTTTACATTGAAACCTCAATATTTTGTTTTGTAATTAATTTCAATTGTTGAAAGTTAGGAAGTTTTGATTGCCATTAATTCTTATATTAGATTAATCTCTTTCATTTTAAGGAACATAGCTTCTTAAAACAGGGGTAACTCCGCTGTGAAAACTTAGCTTCCAGGACTTAAGTGAATAAAAAATAAGCTCCGGGAGTATATTGATAAAGTGTGGAAGCCTGATTTCAAATTTGGAACTCTGAAACCAAAACTCACAGCTTAAAAACTTGTTTTGGGTAGTATTCATGGATGTGGAGCGTAGAGGTTGAAGGTGGCAGAAACTCATCTTATTTTTTCCCTGTATTTAATTTAAGATTTATCTTAAAGTGGTTGCTATGGAAATTAATAAATAAGCCACAAAGAAAAGATGCATTGACTTGTTCTTCAATTCAAGAAGCCAAGTCTTCCTGCATCAAATTCCAAGTTTATGGGACACGTAATTAAAGAGAGAATTAATGGAATATGGCCCTATAGGACTACAATTTCCACGAAAAAGGTTAAATAAGCCCTGATTTATAAGTTTTTGTCAATTAATGTAGGCTTATTTTTCTTCTTTTTTTTCTTTTTTTTAATAAAATTATTTGCACGTCAGTCAACTTAAATGTTAATTGAGATTAAATCTCTAATCCGAGTAATTTTAATAATACTTAGTATATTTAATAAATTTTTTATTGTGATTTCAAAGTTTAAACTTAAAAAAGAGAAAAACAAAGAAGGAGAATTTCATTAACTTTAATATCAACTCTTTTTAATGATTGTTTTCATATAATTTAAAGTAAAAACCCTGTCGGTTTTTACATTTATGTTTTGAAGATTTATTTTTATTTAATTTGATGATGATAATTAAAATAAGTGTTAATAAGAACTTTAAAGATTTAAATTTAGGGAAAACATGTTAGGGTGAGAAAACCTCATTCATGATAAATATTTATTACACTAAAATGATTTTTCACTCAATATTGTTTTTTTATTTACACTAAAAACATGCTTAGCAAACATTAAATGGGAGGTATGTGTATTAATTGTAGCTGAATATTTCATGAATAAAAATGCTCTTGAGATAGAAGATCGTGTGCAAAGTCATTAAATTTAATTCCTTATCACTGATTTAGGAATTAAATTCTTAAAAATCAAGTAAATATTCATAACCTTTATTTTTCATTTCTTTATTGAGTCCACGAATAAAAGATGCATTGATTTGTTAGTCCACAAATTTATTGATTTGTTTTAATAATTATATAAAATGTTTTCTTCTAGGATATGAATCAAAAGAAGAGCAAGTTTTGAAGATAGCAGCAAATGACAAGGATACATCTGACTGACTATTAACTACGTACCGCGTCCACAGTTCCAAAGTCTTTGTCATCCTTGTCCCAGTGGACCATTCCAGTCTAAGTTAACTTCAAGAAGGATTAGTTGGAATTAGTTACTATTCCAAATTTATGTGAGCTGAATATTATCGATCTGAAAGGATGGCCTCAAAATTTTGAGAACATGGGCCTGTCAAATAAATAGAGACTTACCACTAATAAAGATGGGCCTGTCATATCAAATGGTTGTAGGAGTCCAGTGCCCCTTCCTTCGTGTTTAACCACCAAAATATTTTCATACTGCAATCTGCAGCATCAAATCAAAGATGTTTATCCTGTTTGTTCACGCAACAGATTCTTCTCAAGGAGAATCTCTGAATTATCAACAGACCACTGTTTTCCTACACAGGGATATTGTTAGTTTTACAGCTAATGCTGCTAAAGGCACAAGATGGCATTGCCCAGAAGATATGCAATGGGAGAGGGATCACTCCTGGGCAACCTTCACTACTTTAAGATATCTCTGGATAAAAAAACAACTTGCTAACCCTCGTATGAATTTGATATACCAAGTTAAGATTCAGAGAATTTACCTCTTATAAGTGTTCTAATTTTAATGTTCTCATCAAATCTCGACAACATAATTGATATCCTCAAATAAATGATTGTACTAAACAAATTTAGTTCGAAGAATTGTAAGCTCTTTGAATAATCTTCTCTTTCATTTTCATTTTCATTTTCATTATTAATATACATGTTGATAGATTTAAATCGTGTGGAAATTAATTTGATGTGACTCGGTTTTTTTCTTGGTTTAAAAAACAACCAAAATTACTGGTAAAAACATAGTTTGACTCAAATTAAATATTTAAGATGAGATAGTTTAAAAATCATTGAAAAGACAACATATTGAATTGATTCGGGTCAATCATATTTAACTTGCTAATTTACATACTAAGTAATGAAATCATGATAACTCCAAAGAAAACAAATGAAAATAAATTATAAAATTCAATTTCCAATAAATATAATTTGAAGAATGAAACTAAAAGAAAAAATCAATAAAAAAAAGGATCCCAAAAAATTACCCGAGTCAACCTGAATTAACTTATTAAACCCGTGATCCTGGTCATGAAACTAGGATAACACAATAGAAAACAAATTATGAAATTCAATTCTCAATAAACACGGTATTGAAAGATGAGATTTTAAAAACAAAATAGACTAAAAAAGGATAAAAAACAAATTAAGTCAACTAGAGTTAATATGTCAAACTCATAACCCGAGTTATAAAATAAGAATAATCTCATAGAAAGCAGATTCAAATAAATTATGAAACTTAATTCTTATTCAACTAAAATAAAAAAAAATCAATAAAAAAAATAAAAATAAAAACATGAGTCAACTTATCAAACTCGTAGCTAGTCTAAGTAATGAGTTTATGATAACCTTTTAAAAACTAAATTAAAAAAAAATATGAAATTAATGTTAAAAGATATAACTAAAATTGAAAAAATAAAACATATATTAGAAAATAAAATTAAAAAGAAAGAAAAATGCTAAGGAAAAAACACTTTTTCCCATTAATATTATCTTGTCAGGAGGTGTTCAGTGAATACCTCTTCTTTTTTTTTTTTAGTGTTGATCGTTATGGTAGCGGTTACTTTTTAAAATGTTATTTTTCTGAAATACATCAATAAAATAATTTTAACAATAAGACATTAAAAAAATCTGAAAACATAAAATAACATTAATTTAAAACAAATAATTTTTTAAAAAAAACATTTTTAAAATATAAAAATAAACCAGCTAAGGGAGTAAAAATAAAAGTGATGAGATAAGCATCGTAAAGCTAACAGCGTGGTTGAAGACTCTTCCATTTACCTTCTAGTACTGATCATGTGGACATGACAGAGGTGGAAAGATGAGTATAAAGAGGGCGACCTCTCCCCAAAACTTCAGAGCTAGCCGGCTATAGAGGAAGAGTGTCAAAGCTAAAGATGAAAGATCGAGACGGCGGAGGTGACGACGACTAGGAAGGTTTCTAAGCAAGGCAATGCTGCACTTGAGGATATGATCATAAGAATACAAATTAAGATGAGTAAGCTTTGCATTAAGAACCATTAATTAATTTGCACTTGACACAACATAAATTATTTTTTCATGTATCCTGAGGTTTTTTTCAAGTCCCCAGAAAAAAGGAGTAGTTTGACTTTATCACAACATTGATAGCTAGATATTGGTTTTTTAATGCTTTTATATTTATTTTTCATGTATTTTTTTTTAATTATTTCTATAAGCAATTGTGTGCAACTTGTGTATTATTTAATAAAATTAAATGGAATGTAAAAAAAACCAATGTCACTGAAAGCACCGCATGGTTTAAAAATCAAATTTGTTTGTTATTCAAAGATGTCAATTAAAAACAATTTAATTATAATTCAAGGAGAGTTTGTATAAAGTAGTCGAGAGAACTGTCGTATTTGACAGATCCTAAGCCATTGATTTAAAATTAGCCATTAGATTTTCATTATAAAATATTCTAAAGTATTTTTTTTTAGAAATATATAAAAATAATTTATTTTATTTTTTAAATTTTATTTTTAATATTAATATATGAAAATAATTTAAAATAAAAAATAAATTTAAAATAAAAAATATGTTGAAACTGAATGTATAAACATCGCAAAAACTAATTCTACATCGCATTTCAAATCACAGTCAGTTTTGGTTTACTTGTTGCTGATAATTACATCAACCACAAAAAATCTTGAAATTTAAGGGTTTGTCATTATAATTGATCTAGTACCTAAAATACCCTTATAAGAAAGAACAAGAGGGACAAAACAAGTGGACAAAAAAAGAGAGAAGGAAACGACACTATAGAAAAATCAGCAACGCCAACAATGGTAACCTCGCCACCACCGCCAGAACCACCTCACTCTCTCAAACGGTCAAACCATCAGCCCCCTTCCTCCCTCACCCACCAAAAAAATCTTCATTTGTCCTCTCTCACCCACTAAAGCAACCTTCCCTCTCCTACAAGCACAACCACCTCTCTAGTCACAACTATTGTTCTTCCACGACTACACATCAACCCACTTCACCACCATCGTCATCGATCAACACTACCCAGCCTTGCCAGCATCATCTTCCCACACACATTTTAACTGAAGACAGTCACCAACCAACCCATCTCCCCACATCATCACCAGCGCCAATTATTCATTTTCTTGTTGCATTAGTGATGACCCATGAATGATAGAGTGCGGTTATGAATCAAAAAGAAGAAGAGAGGTGTTTTCCATCTTGTAATAAGTTACTGCAATTAATTACGAATGGTACGTTATTTACTTAGTTACACCTTCTTTCATTAGAATATTGCACCAAACCCACACGCTTCTACCGTTTCTGCCACGTAATTTGTTTTTTTTTTTTTGTGGCTATAAACAATCGCAGCTTATATCAAGAAAGACGTTTTGCGGCTTCTAATCCTCTGCTTAATCAGTCTGTTTTTCCAAATTTTAAAATTAGTTATGGTTTTTAATGATGAAAATATTAGATGATGATTCTTATTGTTTTTTTATTGATAAAAAACAAAAAAATTTTATCTTTTTCTTCCATATTATTCTCGATTATTCCAATCTAGAAGAATGACATATGCATTATAATAATCTCAATACATAGTTTAATAGTTTAAAAGTATGATAACTTCTCCTTGAATGACAAACATGTGGCTGCTTCGCAGCTCATATCAATACATGACAAGTCTCTTTTCATTAGTTTCCAGATAGATTAGCAGGATTTGATTAGAGTTGCTATTATCAATGGAGACTGATGGCGGTGCTGGAAATGTTGTGAGAAACAAGAAGTTGATACTCAAAGACTACATCAACGGTTTCCCAAAAGAATCAGACCTTCATCTAACAACTGAAAGTATAGAATTAAAAGTACCACAAGGTTCAAATGCAGTTCTTGTGAAGGTTCTTTACCTCTCCATTGATCCTTACCAGTATATTCGATCCACGAAGATCGAAAAACCTGGCTACTTCTCTTCCTATTCCCCTGGTTCTGTAAGTCTTACATCTTCCTTTCATATACAGACGGCCAGACTCAAATTTCCAGGATTGTAGTAACAGACTGACCCTTTTCTGCTGAGAATTTTTTTTTGCAGGTGATGGCCAGTTATGGAGTGGGTAGAGTTTTTGAATCTGGACACTCTGATTTCCAAAAGGGTGATCTTGTTTGGGGAACAACTGGATGGGAAGAGTACAGTCTAATTACAGAACCTGAACCTCTCTTTAAAATCCAACACTCAGATGTACCCTTATCTTACTATTTGGGAGTTCTCGGTAAGTTTTCAAGAATTTGATCAACAAACTGCTGAAAGATTTTGGAGCACTAAAGGTGTTTTTGTGTCTTCTCCATAGGTATGCCTGGTTTGACAGCTTATGTTGGTTTTTATGAGTTCTGTGCTCCTAAGAAAGGAGAGACTGTTTTCATTTCTTCGGCATTTGGTGCAGTAGGTCAGCTTGTCGGGCAGCTAGCAAAATTGATGGGCTGCTATGTGGTTGGTAGTGCAGGAAGTCCAGAAAAGGTATTTCATTTTTCTATACAATTACATGCTGAGTCCTGATTCATACATTTACAGAGTTGAACACGCATGACATTAACATCAGGTCTGCTGGCCTGAACTTTCCATGGATTTTTTATAGTGATTTCCAACTTCTCAAGTCCTATCAAGAGCATATCCATTTGTAGCATAGCATCAGCTTTTCTTTAACCTGATCTTATTATTTGTTGTCATGACTAGTTTTCTTTCTGTTTTGCATTCAAGATGACCCAGTTTCAACAATTTGCTGTTTCTTGTTTCTAATTTCTTACAAGGTTGATTTGCTGAAGAACAAGCTGGGATTTGATGAGGCATTCAATTATAAAGAAGAGAAAAACTTGGATGACACGTTGAAAAGGTCAGGTTTTGCCTTTATCTGTGCTTGATATATATGATTGTGCATGCTTCTTGGCATATTGCAGAAGGTCATCCATCTTATACCTGCAGAGATAGCTTTCAAAAAATTAGGTATATCACACCTCAAAGCAACAAGACTTAGCTTTCAGCACTTCAAATCTACTGGGCCATCAAATATATCCTTGATATGCTATAATATCTCCCTGTCTTGAAAGGGTTGACTTTGAATGAAAGATCTCCCATTAAAAGATATTCGTGTGATGCAGAATCAATTAAAAACCTGCCTGCCCTACTCCAACTACCCACTCACCATGTTATCAACCCTCTATGCAATCTGTCTTGCTATAGAAATTTGTGGGGTTGGGCTACCAAAATTGTCAACTAGCAATAAAAGAACAGAAATGCCAAGCTGTATGATTATTGCAACAGTTATGAAGTGACCAATGTGAGCTTCAAAAAACTCAATCCGCAAGTTCTTGCTGTTGTTTTCGCATCGATTCATTGCAGGCACTTTCCTGAAGGCATTGACATTTGCTTTGACAATGTTGGGGGCAAAATGCTTGATGCTGTCCTACTCAACATGAAACTTAATGGCCGCATTGCTCACTGTGGAATGATTTCGCAATACACACTGGATGAGCCTGAAGGCATAAAGAACATGATGAACATCATTTATAAGCGGCTTCGCTTGGAAGGATTTGTTGTCACTGATTACTATCACCTCTTTCCCAAGTTCCTAGACTTCATGTTGCCTTGCATTAGAGAAGGGAAGATTGTGTATGTGGAAGACATATCTGAAGCTCTCGAGAGCTGTCCAGCTGCTCTTGTAGGACTTTTTAATAGCAGCAATCTTGGAAAGAAAGTTGTTATAGTTGCTACAGAATAACAAGCCAACCAAATTGTAGCGTTCTCACGGGCCAATATTGAGAATCGTATGTATCCTCTTCTTTTATGTGGTTACAAGTCAAATATAATCAATAATGTGGTTGGATTTTTTTATATGTAATTGCTAAACTACATGCAAATTATTTAATATTTAGTAGTGTTTTTCTTAAAAAAAAAAAAACCATGAGATGCAAACCATAGTTATCTGGACACAACTCGGCTCGACAGGTTGACCTAGAAACTAGGCTTAAAATTGAGTTGATAAATTGATTTGTGAGTGTTCCAAGGATGTTAATAAGGTAGTTTCTAGTTGAAATGGCTAAGAATTAAGGTTTTTTTGTTAAAAGAAATGCTTCCTTTACTTTTCAATCACTATTATGATGGCTGAAAACTAGATTTACAGATAATATAGTGTTTATGTATTTTTTTTTAAATAAAATTATTTTCAATGTATTTAATTTTTAAAATAAAATTATTAGCTAGACGACAAACCCAAATTAATCCTCCATGGAAGGTGGAAAAGCCTGTGTAAGTCGATATATAGAACCCAACATGTATATAAGAGACCTTGAACACTAAAACTGGCCATGATAGTTGTATTGGACTTGCTCTAATGGTCTAATATCACTCTCATTACTTATATGCTAGGCTACTGCTGTGGAAGTCATAATAATAAGCTTGCCAAGGAAACAAATACAGATCAAAAGCGACTTCCGATCAGTGCTCAGGTGCGTGTTTATTAGCTCACAACCTCTCCCAAAAAAAAAGAAAATAAAAAAACATGACACAGCAAACATCATATCAAGTTATCAACTCACTCGAGCGGCTAAATCCAGCGTTTTGCATAAATTTGTTAGCTCTTGAGAACAGGCTCAGGAGGAAGGGATGAGTTCCTGGGCAAATAATACTATATTAAAATTTTAAAAAAGAAAGAGGAAAAAAAGTCTCATAAGACTTATGGACGTACTGCTCTGATGTTAAAAAGGTGTCCCTATCTTGAACAAATTGTAATGCCTTGCTCACAATGTACCTGCCTTGTAAAAAGCCATGAAAGCCAGCCAAAAAAAAAAAAAAAAACAGCAACAATTGTCGCTGTGAACAGCGCCATGAGGCAAAGGGTGCATTAGTCACACTGCATCTGGCTTACAAACAGCAACCAAAAAGAAGAAAAGGGCAAAAACAAACTGTAGCTGTGAATAGTAACATGAGTCGAGGGCCACAGTGTTTCGGCCTTCCAATGAAAACCCAGCGATGCCACACCCGACCACGACAAAAGAGAACCCAGACGAAGCCAGACCAAATACAAAATTAAGCCAGCCGACAAAAACTCCAGAATACATCAGCAGGCTATGTGTTTGAGAACCGTGCCAATCCACATTTCTTTAATTCTCGGTGAACAGGATGTATGACAAACGCTTTAGCTTTTGTTTTTTAATTTTAATATTTTTGTTATTAAAAAATAATATAAATCATATTTTAAATTTTTATTTAATAATTTAAGTTATTAGGTTGAGATGATTTTTTATATAGTATTAGAACCTTGATAACCAAGCGAATTCGAATCTTACCGTTCTTATTTATTTGATAAAAATTAAGCATAAAGTAATGTGAGTCTGTGCAAGTTTCAAGCTCAAAGAGCTTTCACTTGAGAAGGTGTGTTAAAAAATAATATAAATCATATCTTAAAATCTTACTTAATAATTTAAATTATTGGGTTAAGATGATTTTTTATCAATTATAAATGCATTCATTACACATGCCTCCTAAAGTCATCAATTACATTCAATGTTGTAGTTTGTACTATTGTTAATTTAAGAAAAATATTTTTTGTTAGAATTTAAAATATATATTTTTAGTAAAACTGTCATTTAATGAATCTTAGAGTATAAAATATATAAAAACATAATATTTTAGTTTCTATAAAATGAAGATTTAAAAAATAATTATATACAAAAACCAGAACAACAGGCAAAAGCTATTTAGCTAGCCTAATCTTTGATATGCCCGCACAAGCAGTGTCCCTTTTGTTGATAATGCAAGGGCCGAGTATAGCCTCCACTGTACGTAGCAATCTAGATGGAAAGTCGGGTGGTGATAGCAATCCTAATCTTTAACACCAAGCCAATTCTCTAGCAATCCACTTGACTCCTAGCCAAAATTTAAGCCCCGTATCTAAAAAAATGGCGTGTATTTTTAGATTTTAACCTGTTGGATGATTTTAACAGACTTCTGTTGTGAAGGTAATTCCGTCATTTTGTGTTTTTAACACAAGAATCCTGCCGATCATGATGATCTTCTTAAATGAGGGCCAACAGGTTCCTTTCTTGAGGTGGGATGAGGACATCATGAGTAGGTACAAAATGGACCTGGTTGAAAATATTCAGCCTTTAAGTGGATATGGAGTGGCTATAGTTTTGGATTCAGTTCATCCAGGGTTCAAGAAAGGTGACCTGGTTTGGGGAGTAACTGGATGGGAAGATTATAGTCTCATTAGAGCAACAAAGGGACTGTCCAAAATTCAACACACAGATGTGCCTCTTTCCTATTATACTGGAATTCTTGGTTGGCTTTTTTTATTTTTCTTTTTCGTCTCAATTGCATCTTTGTTAAGGTTAGGTTACTGTAGTGCTCCTAAAATACATACATGGCTGGCAAGTGTGAACTGCAGTTTCCCTTTTGACATCCTTAGCAGATATGATATTATGCTAGAAAACTTGCAAAATGCGACAAGTAGGTACCATAAAACTCAAGGTCCCAGAACCAGAATGTAAGAATGGGATTCTTGTAAACAATTTTATCAGTCATGTGATCCCTACATGAAAGGCCTAATGAGAAAACTCCAAGGCATTCCCATTGATCCATCTAAGCCTGCTTTGATCAGTTATCGTATACCCATATGAGTTTTATCTCTGTTTCTATTGCCTTTCAAGTAAAAATTTGGATTCTGTACGCCGTTTAGTGACATGGGATTGATTTTAACGCCACATTGAAGTGAAACTAACGGATTCTTATGCAAGTCTTGTGTCAAATTACAGGACTGAAATGGCTAAGAGTCAAGAAGGTGGTAATTTTAAAGAGTCTAGATGAATTCATGTTGTAGAATGATTGGGTTTCTTATGTGTGTTTGTGTGGTTACTGAATTAATTGGTGACAGTTGGATTCTTGAAATCATGCAAATGCAGCCTACTGGTGGGCGAGGAGTTGCTAAAGTGTTGGATTCAAGACATACAAATTTCAAGAACAATATAGTCTTATTACAGAAACACAGACACTAATCGCAATCCATGACCAAGATGTGCCTTAATCTATTTTTAAGGTTCTGTTTATGAAATTCAGAGCACTGTTTTGAGATAACAAACAGGTTTGAAAAAATAATTCCTTATTTTCTTTTCGACAATTTTCAAAATCAAATTATTGAGCTTGGAGATTGGTAAATTGAAATTTATTCAGCAGCAGGAGGCTCTGAACCAAATGCTGGAGTAGACAAAGAAGTCCTTGCATCATCCTGTGGATTGTTAGCACCAGGAGCAGTAGTACCAAACAGAGTGGAACCAAATGTTGGAGCAGGAGTTGAACCAAATGCTGAAGTAGACGAAAAGTTTGCACCAAATACTGGGGCTTCATCACCAAACATTGCAGGAGTTGAACCGAATGCTGTCTGAGACGAAGTATTTGCAGCACCTTGTGCTGTCCCGAACAGAAACCTGGCAGGGCCACCGCTTCGCTTACATCAGAAACGTCCATATTCCTTGCAGCACGAGCATGGGAAAGTCGTTTTGCGTCTTGGACAAGAATCAGAATGCCCAAGGTGCAGACAATAGGAGCATCTAGATGTGGGCTGCCATTCATACTCAACCTTTTGATCATAGCTGTAGCCCTTGCCATCCTCAATGGTGACTGAATCAGGTAACATCTTATCAAAATCCACTTCGACACAAACTCTTGCAAAGCACAATGTCTCTCTTGATGCTGTCACTGTATCGGCAAACAAAGGTCTGCCCACCAAACTTACAATCTTACTAAGTGCCTCAGGAGACCACAGATGCAACCTCAGATTCGGTAACTTAATCCAAATCGGTGCTGACTTCAACTCTTTGATTTCCAAACTCAGATCACGACTCCATGGCTTTAAAATAAAAGGTTTACTACCATCATAAAACCTTGGACCCTCACCCAATGCCAGCTCCTTGCCATGAGCAGATTCAAAATCCAAGACAAAAACTCCTGACCCTTGTGAATATACCTTAACATTCCCATATTTTCTCCACTCCGAGTCGATTAAATTGTTGATAAACTTGTTGAAAGAAGTTGGACCGAAGGTTGAATCATGGCCAAGAAAATAAGCAACCACAGCGTTTTCCCATCTTTTAAGCTCCGACGCAACATCCTCTTCATTAACTTGAGCCAATTCCTTTCCATTCTTGGCCACAGGTTCTACGAACTTCAATTCCATCCTCTTATGCAATCTGAAAGTTCAAGTAGCGTTGGACAGGACAGGACAAGACAGAAGGGATAATAAGATGTTCGATTGATGTTTCAGGACAAGAGAAGGGATGATGCACATGTATATATAGGAACTCAGGTCGGTTGGTGTTGGCGAGTAGGAAAACCAAAGCACAAAGCCTAAGCTTAACGCTAACTAATCGCAATTACAAAGACAAAGCCTCAGTTTGACGCAAACGAGTGGAACACATGGGGGGATGATGTGATGTGTGGTCCCAATACTCTTTATCTTAAAACAAATAAATAAATAAATTATCACTTGATATTCATTTGATTTTGTCTCCCACTCCGTTTGTTCACTAAGATCGGGGTTAATATTATATTTGGAGCCGGTTTTTAAAAATATTTTAAAAAAAATATATTAAAATAATTTTTTAAAATTTTTATTTTATTTTTAACATCAATCTATTAAAATTATAAAAAATACATTAAAAATATATCATTTTTATAATTTTATAATGAAACACTAATTTTAACAAATAAACAATCTCACTCTCAAATACATGATATGATTTGTGTTTTATCCCCATTATAATTTTTAAAGTGTTTGTTTACTGTAGATCCTGATTGTTAGCTGAAAAATAGTTTTTTTTTAAGTGGTTTTCTTCAAAAGTGAATTTCTAAAAAATAAATTATTTTTTAATATTTGGTAGTACCATAAAAAAATAAAATAAAAAACACTTTCTGGTATTTTGGTATATTATAGAAAATGAGTTGAAAAATAATTTATTAATGCTTTAATATTTATTTTTTCAAGTTTATCTAATATATATAGAATATCAAATATAAAAATTTAATCAGAGATCTAAAAAGTATAATGATAATTTATATATATATATATATATATATATATATATATATATATAGCTTATTTTATAAAATATAATTATATATATCATATAATATTATAGATATATAACATTGTGAAATATTATTTAAGTAAAACATATTAATATGTTTTTTTCAATTTTAAAAGCTTGAAATATATTTTTTTTCATATTAAGAAAACCAAATTAGTTAATGGTATTAAGTAAGAGTTAGATATTTGGGTTTTTTTTTATGAAGATTTTTTAAAAAAATAAATAGATACAAAAATATTTTGATGGGTTTTTTTTATAAAGATTGTTTTTTTTTAAAGAGTATGGGCAATTATCCCTTTAATATATATAAAATAAGCATTAGAAAATAAATATAAATATATTACATCAAATATAGTCATGCATAAATATTAAGTTTTGATGTCATACACATACATATTAGTTCAAATTAACAAATATAAACGTGCTATACCAAATTAAACAAGTAAGTATATTTGTCAAATAACAAACATAAACTTTCTTATTATAGTAAAATCATCTTAGTACTCAGGTCTGTAGTAGGGTTGGTTCACAAAATTCTAAACCCAAATTTTCCTCAAATTAACATTTTTTTGCCATAAATTCTTTTGCCAACATTTCATTTTGAACCAAGTGATTAAATGCATCCCCAAGAGTGATCTTATCAAAGCCTTCAATTTTCATCACTTCTGTATATAGCCCGTTAACATCAAGTTGATTTTTGCTTAGGCTTTGAATTGCAAATGCTACATTTCCAATCTTTTTAGACAATTTTTCAACACCATCATCTTTATACATGCGATTTCTCTTTCTATGTTATCTCTTTTGTGCACTAGAGGAAGATGTCTTTTTTGCTTTTGAAATTTATTCATATTCCCCTTCATTTTCAATTGAAATCGATTGCATTTCAATGTTCTCTTCTAGGTTGATATCAACATATGATTTGATATATTTTTTTATTGCCATGTCTTTTCCAACAACAATTGTCATTGATGTTGTTACTCATTTTTGGACCCCATGTTTGCTGGAAGGTTGACAAAAGCAAATGAAAGAAATATTTTTTTTGAAACCCTGTTTGAGCTGTTTTCTGCTCTCTTTATCCTTCCCCTTTGCTGCCAAAATCATCAGGTTTTCTTAGATTGATCAGAAGTCTTCATAATGCCAAATTCATTCCTTTTTTATCTGGTCTTTAAGGTTGAATAAATCCCTCAGAATTTGCATAAAAAAAATGGTTCTGCTGTTGTCGCAATTTTTTGTTCCAACTTAGGCTCTGATTCTGATTCGGTTTCGTACGATATCTGACCATCCTAGGTATATTCTGTCACTCATGATATGTTAAAAAATTGACGTACACCTTTATTAGGTCCTAGGGATCATTGTTCTTAGGGCAAATTCTTAGTCAGATTTGGATGCTTAGCATTGTCAGATCAAGAACCTTTTTGACCAACTAGATTACTGCCAGATTCTGTTCTCTAAAATGATTTTATCTCACTTCGACTCCTTCATCAAAGTTGTAGTCCTAGACGTGTAGATGATTTTGGGCTTTTGAATCGCTTGATTTCGATATCAGAAGCTCAAGATATTCTTATTTGAATATCTAACGTGAAGGTAGAGAATTCTGCCGCGGGAAGGATATTGACCCGAGTCTGCACTAAAAAAATTCTATTTTTGGCCTAGTTTTTGTGATTTTTGTTCTTAGTTCATACTCTCAGTCATATCAGGATTCTCGGCATTCGTCAGTTTTTGAGTTAGACCCGGAAATCCCTTTTGACCAACTAGATTACTGCCAGTTTCTGTTCTATAAAACGATTTTATCTCACTTCGACTCCTTCATCAAAGTTGTAGTCCTAGACGTGTAGATGATTTTGGGCTTTTGAATCGCTTGATTTCGATATCAGAAGCTCAAGATATTCTTGTTTGAATATCTAACGTGAAGGCAGAGAATTCTGCCGCGAGAAGGATATTGACCCGAGTCTGCACTAAAAAAATTCTATTTTTGGCTTAGTTTTTGTGATTTTTGTTCTTAGTTCATACTCTCAGTCGTATCAGGATTCTCGGCATTCGTCAGTTTTTGAGTTAGACCCGGAAATCCCTTTTGACCAACTAGATTACTGCCAGTTTCTGTTCTATAAAACGATTTTATCTCACTTCGACTCCTTCATCAAAGTTGTAGTCCTAGATGCGTAGATGAATTTGGGCTTTTGAATCACTTGATTTCAATATCAGAAGCTCAAGATATTCTCATTTGAATATCTGGTGTTGAAAGCAGGGATTCCTGACCGCGAGAAGGATTTTTGCCCAAGTTCGCGGGACTGATTCGAAGGATTTTTTTTTGGACCAAGGACTGAATCGAAATGTGCTAAATTGAGGGATTGAATTGAAGAAGGACATTGAAAGCTAGAGAGGGGGGCTGGATCATCATAAATGACAGGATTTTTACCACACCGAATAAGGAAAATAGGACTTTGCAGCTGCACCCTCCATCTGATTTCTTTCCTTTTTTTCTCTGCTGTTTTCCTTTCTCATCACGCCTGATTGTTGGAGCTGAAGACCACATTTTTGTTGCCTCATTTCAAAGGGAGCAGCTAGCCCTATGGAAGGAAAGAAAAGAGCCACACGATCCTCTAACTAGGAAAGAAATCACTGCTGATCACAAAATCAGAATCAAACATTCTGGTTTCCTATTTCTGCTCACCCGAGAATACACCCTAGAGTTAATGTAATATTTGTTTCCTAAATAAAGCCGTGTATAGGCTATATAGAAGCCTCGGCTGCTGACCTAAAAGAGGAGGAGAAAAAAAAACGCACAAAGAAAGAGCATAAAAGGGGGCAGAAAGAGGGCAGAAAGATACAAAAAGGAGGGCAGAAAAATAAGAGAAAAACAGAGAGAAAATAGCAGAGAAGGAAACAGCAAAAGAAAGAGAAGGAAAACGCAAGAGAGGCAGGCGACGGGGAAACCAGTCATTTACCAGCACATAGCTGAAATATTTCGTCCGTTTCAGCATCTCTATTTTCGTCTGTCATTTACCAGCAGCCAAGGAGGCACGCGTGAGCTGTGTCTTTCGGCCTTGGGTTTTATTTTCTGCAAACAGGAGCTGCAGTTTGAAGGAACACGCAAGAGAGGCAGGCGACGGTATTCAAGGAAGCACGCGTGAGCTGTGATATTTTTGGTCCCTGGTTTCATTTTCTGCAAACAGGAACTGCAGGTATAAGCCCCAATCTCTCCTCCTTTGTTATTTTTATACAACTGGGTGCAGCAACTGCAGTGCCATCTCCTTCGCCTGTTTCAGCGCCAGGTAAGTCCATGCATTCTCTTTGCTTTGCATTTTAATTATATGTTACTGTGCAATCTTTTGTGGTTACTGTTCAAGTGAATTATAATTCACTTGGACAGTTTGTCTAAATTTTGTGTCCTGCCAGGTCCCCTGCTGAGGCAAGTGACCCGGCCGGACCTAATTCTTTTTTTGTTTTGAACAAAATAAAAGAAAGAGAAGGAGATTTATTTTCTGGAATATTTATTTTAAAGTCTGAATTTTTTTTATGTTGTAAAAAAAATATATATACCAATCTCGTATTTAAAATACCCGGTTTTTCGACGCGATGTGACAAATATACATATATATCAAAAAAATGTTTTTTTTATGTGTTGCATACGGCCAATACTCTAACATGTTTTGAACGTTCTTTTTATATAAAAAATATTGGAAGTTTAGAAAATGTGTTTTCGCATGCATTTCTGAAACACAACAAAAAATTATTTTCTTGCATTTCTGGATTTTACAACATGTTTGTAAAACTCCAAAGGGTATTGGCCAATATTCCAAAAAATATAAAAATCTTATTTTGGGGGGAATTAATCTATTATTCACCGTTAATGTTTGGATAAAGAAACCCCAAAGGGATGAATATCCAAAATATTATTGGGAATAACTTGTTATTATTCACCGTTAATGTTTGGACAAAGAAACCCCAAAGGGATGAATATCCAAAATATTATTGGGAATAATTTGTTATTATTAGCTGTTAATGTTTGGATAAAGAAACCCAAAGTGGTTAATATCCAAAATATTTTTCTAGGAATAATAAGTCATCACACATCCTTGAAAGAAGCCTTGATTGTAATCGAGGACATTTCAATTTTTTTACTCTGCGGTTTACGAGCCGTAAGAGTATGAAATACTAAGGGAAAAATGAGCTTTTAAAGCACATGGAATCTCCTTGGATTTCTATCTTAATAAATTTAGTTTGAATCAAACCTAGGAAAATTGATGGGATTAGAAAACACCAACACCATAGCAATTATAAGACAAACCAAATTAACACCAAGCAGCTTACCTTAGGTAGGGCGTACTAGGGGTGCTAATACCTTCCCTTTACGCAACCAGTCCCTTGCCTTAGAATCTCTGAAAGACCAGTTAGGTTTCCTAGTGACCATAATACTAGGTGGCGACTCCCTTTATCCACAATCAAAACAAAAGACTCCAAAACCAATCGAGGGATCGCCGCGACGCCGCGCTCCGCTCGCGAGGGTGCGACAGGATGGCGACTCCACTGGGGACAGGTATTGTTTTCAACTTTATTGGACTAAGCTTTGTGTTTTTGATGTGTTTAAATTTTTTGCTTTTTATCTTATTTTTTTTTTATTCATGCATTGTTTAGAATTGTCTCATGCATCAAACGTTTTTATTTTTGAAAGCACACACAAGCTTCAGGTTAGGTGGGGGACTAGCAGCTTGCCTTATGACTTGAGTCAAGGTTTAAGTTTGTGTAAACCCCAACTCTTCGTTGAGTGCTTAGACTGTTAGTGATTGGTATATGTGCCATACCACTATCTGCTGAGCCCCCATATTGCCTTCAAGAGGGTGATCACTGGGACAACAAGAGACCCTTTTTAGAGACCAAGTAGTAAACCTACCTTTTGTCTCACTTAAAAAGATTAGAACCTGCCGCTAGGATGTATGCTTCATAAATAGTTGTTTTGCATCAGGGCAAACCCTTCTTGAAGCATCTTGAACTCAAGACTTTTGGGTGACCCAATGGCCGTCACTCAAAAAAAATTTTCATTGTAGAGTTTGGGGCAAGAATCAAGATTCTTGTTTCATCATACAATAGTTACGACCATATGTCACCCCTTGAAGGGCGAGTTCTTCATATAGATTACATGTCATACATTTATCATGCATGTACCGGGATAAAAATAGGTTCCCCGTCCGAGCTTTGCTACACCTGATTGAACAAAGATGATGGGAAATGAAGAAAGAGGTCAGAGAGAGGCTCATTGTTAAAAGAAAGTTGAGAGCATTAAAGGTGAAGTAGCTAGACTCAGATCTGCTTGAACAAGTGTTGAGCTTCAAATGGAAAGGGAATGTCTGCACAATCTTCTGTAGAAACACTGCTTTTCCATGTCCAATTGAAGCTGCACCTATCCTTTTCAGTCATGAATAACTGCAGCAATGCCTTCAGTCATCAGCTAATGACAACCTTTGTTCTTGTTCAGTTGCACTGATAATTATTCATCGTCTCCACATTTTCCAATGGCACCAAATAATTGCTAGCCTTCTGTGCATGGTGCATTAGCTTTCTTTGAAGTTACCCCCACTGTGAGCCCAATTCCTGTTCAGCAGCACATGATTAGGCACTGAACCTCTACGTGGCAGAGCCCTCTTTGCAGAGATTTGTTTGTGGATCTGCTAGTGAGGAATGCAAGAGGGTATGTAGCAGTTTCATATGCTTTGAAACTTTCTCCCGCCAGTGGCACCAGCAAAACACTAGAGTAGGCCGAAGAGTCAGACCTAGTCTGAAAACATGAGCAGTCGTTGAACTTTGACGTGGCAGAGCTCTCTCTATGAAAACCCGTTTATGGCTCTGCAAGTGGGGAATGCAAGAGGGGATGTAGTAGTTTCAAACGATATGAAAAGTTACCCCACCAGTTTCAGCATCGAAACACTGTAGTAGGCAGAAAAGCCAGACTTGAGCTAGAAAACAGGAGCAAATATAGAACTTCACCGTGGCAGAGCTCTCTCTACAGAAATCTGTTTGTAGATCTGCAAGTGGGGAATGCAAGAAGGGATGCAGTAGTTTCTGATCATCTATAATTTTCTCTCATCAGTGTTAGCTTGAAAATGCAAAAGTAGGGAAAAGAGACAAACCTCGGCTGAAAAATAGAAAGAAGATTGAAACTTCAACAGAGCAGAGCTCCCTCTGCAGGTGTCTGTTTGCTGCACCGTCAGTGAGGAATCAAAGAGGAGACAAAGGAGTTTTAGATTCATCAGGTTCTCTTCCAGTTTTGACAATGTGTGATTCCACATGTCGGTGATGGCGATGCCACATGTTTCTGGGCATTGCCAAGATTACCAAGCTATTGAAAGGTTTCCGACAACCCTCAACCAACCACAACAACATTGAAATATTGACATGAAGTTGTGTGGATTGTCGAAAGAATTGAATGAGCCATGAAGAAGTGAAAGATTGAAGGTTCTGCCATGAATTCCAGAACAATTATAAGTGTTGAATCAGAAGATGACTCTCAATTGAGAAACCTCAGTTATTTTGCCTAGTCAGGTGTTGCCATAATATCAACTGCTCAAATATCTTTGCCAAGATTGACATCCCACTGCCACTCAAGTTTGTCTACCAGCATCTGCCAGATTCTAGACTTGTTGCCTCGACTCCGTTAAATCACATGCAACCACTGTTTCCTAAGTGGTATAAGCCAGACGAGATGCGTAAATCATTATGGGCTCCTCGGCCATTTCAATTGGACAGATGCAAGAGTCTCAAGAATCGAGCTGAGTTTGTGAAAGATGATGTCATCGATCATTTTGTCACCAGAACATCATCAGAATAACAAGTGATCGAAGTTGCTCGGCAAAACACAAATATGGCCAGAAAAGCTGATCCAAGAATGGTGCTGAATTGTCCATCATTTTATCGTGGAGTTTGTCATTCCGCATTTTGTTTTGGGGTCACATCTCATCCTTGAATGAAACATGTCTTTTCTTTGTTTTTTTGTTGTTTTGAAATCAAGAGATGTTTCTTTCAAAGGGTATTTTGACAAAAATATTTTTTTGATCAAACTCTAACATACAAAATTAAAGCTAGTCAATCCTGAAGATTAAAAGTGTTTTGATTGCGGAAATGACTTGATGCTTGAAAATGACATGAGATGACCAAACAATTTTGAACTCATACCTCCTGAAACTAAACCACACACCATATAGCTAAATTTTAAGTATGCATAATGACATGTAGTGGATTCAGTAGTTATGGACTCGTGAATCATGATTCTTACAAGTCCAAATCATTACACTGGACGAGGTCAAAATTTATCGGTTCTAACCAACCTTGCTTGAAATGAGAAAAGGCCATCTTTGTTATCCTTTCACATTTCTTGAAATACTATCCCTTGTAGTCCCATTTTGAGCTTGGTAAAATTTTATTTTCAAGAAAACCCTGACTAGGATCACACCCCACACTGGGGGCAAATAAGAGAAGACAAAAGTGAAAGAGAAGGCTTAGAACAAAAGTCCAACGTTTGAGAGAGAGTTAAAAGAAAGAAGACCTAGACTAACGGCGTGTTAGAAAACTACGAGAAATGATCTGTGAAAGCCATGACCTTTGGCATCCATGATATAGCCCTGAAGTTATCAGATGATTTAGATTGGTTATTCATCAAAGAAAAAGTTGGATTTGCATATAACCTATGTTAAGAGAATTCTGATATTTAAGGATAACAAGGTTATATGTCACTTTCTCTACTATGACAACAAGAGAAAGAGAATTGATGAATAGTTAATGTTGATCCTAAGTCTTTGAAACCCTTAAACACCTTTTGAGCCTGAATTTTCCTTTCTTTCATAAGCCATGAACCATAGCCTGCATTACGTGCTTTTAAAAGCCCTTTTTGATCAAGTAAGCAATCTGAACCGAGAAATGGCGCTCTCAAAACTTGAAGAGCCTTTCCATAAGAGTCGTGACTTCATGGATTAAGCTACTTGTTATTATACATGCTGATAAAATTGGTGTTAAAAAAAAAACAATCTTTTTTTTTTTTTGATGAATCCTCAAGTTTTGACTTGAGCCTTTTGTTTTCCTTGAAATTCACAAGAGGTCACCTCATTGCAGACCATGAAAAGATATACCCAAGATCAAAGATTAAAACTGACATAAAAAACCATGAAAAAAGTCATTTTAAACTTACAATGGGTCATTTCTGTTTTCAAAATACAAGACAATCAAAGGACTATATTGAATAGTGTGTGTTGGGTCTTTGACCAAAAAGCTTGATTTTCAAAAGATCTTTTCCAAAACTGATATCTCTTTGATTTCATTTCAACAATTAGACTTGAATTGACATGATCTTTGAAATATGAGAGTTGATTCCAGAACAAGAAAGATTGTTAAACAACAAGAACATCGACCGAATTTGCAAAATCCTTGACAAGAATGACATCAACATTTCTCGACACTCCTTGAAAAGTTGACCACCTGGAGGCAATACAGTGGATCATGGGTAGGAAAACAAACAGTATTCAGATCAGCTGGGGGCAAAGAAAGAATCGAACGATGAGTTGGTGAAGTCCATCAAAGTCATTCCTGACGATCACAAAAGCCATTTGGTTATAGACAGGAGAACGAGCATTCGGATCATTATTGGGGGCAATGTTGTTCAAAGACAGTCAGTGATTTAGTGAACTTCAGCAGCAATTGATGAGCAACGCTGCATTTGAAGGATATTTTCATATCTTCATCTTGGTTTATCATCTCCAACATGGCTAGGACTTTTGAATGATGTTATCGCATAGTTGCATTTGAATGAATTTTGGAAAGATGCACCCACCAAAACTGACTGTGGGACCATCTGCTTTGAAGCTCAAATGCACACTTCACCGCATGAATATGGGTGATGAACATCATTGATAATGCCAAATCATTTCCTTTCATGATCTGATTTGACAAGCTGAGAGGAATCTATGGAGAAGAACTTTGAGCTTACAATGATTAGCCTTTTACTGCAAAGTATGAGAGGCATGTCTGGATGACTTGGCAGTTCCAAGACGGCGGGTGATAACATATACTTGAAGAGTATTGTTTCAACTGGAGGCAAGTTCATGACTGATTAACAATCTTGATGGGTTGGCATGATGCACACAACCAATCAGAGGATAATTCTCAGAAGAATCCAAAAGAGATAAAATCCTTCATGATGAATCAAGCAACACCACACTTGGGGGCAGAGTCAAGCTTGATAAACAACGAGAGCAGTAATCGTCGAAGACAGCCTAAGATAGGCACTGCATTTAGAACTGAGTGATGGTTAGCACATGAATGAGCCAATGCATCGAAAGGACAAGGAAGACTTTGGAATGCAAACAAAGGCACCCTATGACGATGGATCATCAAAGGGGGAGACCTATATTTCACATCAGGTAAGGATGCATGCATGTCATCTAACCTCAAAGCATTGCACATACTTGTGATTTGTTACAGAAAGATCCTCAATGAAGTCCAGCAAGTTTGTGGACAAAGAAAGAATCATTGAGTTGATGATGAAAGAATCGGTTTAGATCCTGGAACGAGAAGAGAATGAGATGAACCCTGCCAGTAGGAGAATCTCAAAGAAACGAGGAGATTAACCCCGTCATCAAGAGGAGTCTTCAAGTAAACCTTGCAATCAGGAAGCGCCGTTTGTCAGCCTTATCCTGGCAGGACTTCGCCTGCCAAGTCTTTTTGCCAGGTAAGTCACATTCTATCTTTGGGTAGGTCACCCGTAACAATGAGACCATTTTTTTGAAAAAAAAAAAACACATTATTTTTTCTGGGTAGGTCACCCATCACAATGAGACCACCATCTTCCACCTGGGTAGGTCACCCATAAGAATGAGACCACTCTTCCCCTTTTCCACTTGGGTAGGTCACCCATCACAATGAGACCATTTTTTCTGGGTAGGTCACCCATTAGAATGAGACCATTCTCCATCTTTTTTACTTGGGTAGGTCACCCATTATAATGAGGCCATTCTTCGCCCTGGGTAGGTCACCCATAAGAATGAGACCACTCTTCCCCTTTTCCACTTGGGTAGGTCACCCATCACAATGAGACCATTTTTTTCTGGGTAGGTCACCCATTAGAATGAGACCATTCTCCATCTTTTTGTTTACTTGGGTAGGTCACCCATTATAATGAGGCCATTCTTCCCCTGGGTAGGTCACCCATAAGAATAAGACCACTCTTCCCTTCTTTCCATTTGGGTAGGTCACCCATCATAATGAGACTGTTTTCACATTCTTTCCACCTGGGTAGGTCACCCATTACAATGAGACCACTTTTTACACACTTATTCTTTGTTTTGGTTTAATGAGGTCACCAGATGGGATCTCATGTAGCTTTGGTTAAAGGGAATCGCCAGATGGGATTTCAGGTTGACCGAGCTACACACATTCTTTGGTTTTGAAAAAGGAGATCGCCAGATGGGATCTCAAGTCAACGAAAGAAAGAAAGAAAGAAAGAAGAAAAAAAAAAGAAAAAGAAAGAAACATTTAGAGTTTTTCTTTACAAAGCTTACTATGCGAAACATTGAGGAGTTTTGCTTCGTAAGCATTGTAAAGAGGGGGCATCTGTTGCTACCCGATTTTTGACCCATATTTTGATAAATTTTCAGAAAAATCCAAAAATAGCAAAAAACATTAAAATCCAAAAAAATACATTTTTAATACATTTGCATCGTTTTTAGCATTTTTAGCATCGTCTCAAAAGAATTTAAATTTTCAAAGACATTTGGAACGCGTTCAACTTTTAACGCGTTATTTTTAAAAATCATTGATTTTCTTCATTGAGTCGACGTTGATATTGCTCGTTTTCAAAAAATACAAAAAAATTAAGAAAAATCAAATTTACAAAAAAAGAAAGAAAGTTGAGGGACCAATTTTGAGATCCATGCAACATTTTACCTATACATACTGGTCCACAACTCAAATAAGAGGGAGGAGGGGAATTTTTAACAAAACATAAAAAGGAGACAAACCCTAAACAAAAAAACCTAAACCCATCTCTTACTCTCCACCTCACTGCAGCCGCCGTCCCCCTCCCTTTGATTTTGACAGATTTTTCCTCCTTCTGGCCGGCCAAAGGAATCAAGCCGCCCCCCATTCCCCTTTGTTTTTGGCAGAAGTTTCCCCTCTCTCACCGACCAAGAGCCTCCACTCCAGCTCCTTCCACCATCTCTCCTTCTCCCTCAAACCAACTTCCCCTCTCTTTCGGCAGAAAAAAAACAGATCGGCGCCCCCCGGTTTTTCTTCTTCTTTCAGCCGGAGAGCTCCTCCACGCCATTTCCTTTCTCCTTCTTCTTCCCTCTTCGGCAACAAACCAGCCATTTCAACCCATCTTCTCCATCGAAGCCAAGGCAGCCTCAGCTCCTTCTTCATCCCTTGCACCCGATCTGCCATCCAAAATAGAGGAGGAGAAGGCGATCCCATAACCAATCGGCCGCAGACCGGCCTCCTGCAGCACCCGTCCATCCTTCCTCCGCCGACCCAGTAGCTACTTTCCTTCGGCCCGGAAACCAGTTCCCACAGCTGCTCTTGTCTTCACCGATCGGCCTCCAACAACGAACCCAGCTCACCGCCTCCAGCAGCGCCGTCCTTCTTCCTTCTCTCGGCCGCCCAGCCATTCCTCAGCTCCGCCACTAGATCTGCCACCGGCAGAAAGAACAGCCACCTGAAGCAGATCCACCCGTGACAGACCCGAAGAAGTCGGCTCTGCAGTGAAGCAAAACAGACCGTTGCTTGCGTTTTTCTGTGTTTTGCAGGTAGTGGTGTTCCTCACAGACGGCAGGGAAGGGAAGAGAAGGAGAAGGCGGGGCAGATCTGCCCGTTTTTGGAGTTCCAGCGGTGGCGCGTGGGTCCACGCGCCGCCAGTGACGGTGGCGCGTTGGAACACGCGCCGCCAGCTGTTCCTGCCTCCAATTCCTGTGCAGAAGGGTTCCCTTGCAATTTCTAGAGTTTTAGGGACTATTTTGTAATTTTAAATTATGTAATGTAATTTTTGTTTAGTGTTTAATTTTTTATAATTTTGTAATGTGATGTATAAAAAGAACAAAAAAAGAAAAGGAAAAGAAAGAAAAGAAAAGTATAGTGAAAAGTGAATGTGTGATTTGAATTTTATTATTGAAATTATTTTTTTTGTATGATAAAATTGCAAGAATAAAGAAGAATTTAATATTTTGATTTGATCACGGATAAAGAATTATGAACTTACATGTAAGTCGTATTTCTAAATTCGATGAAAAAACAGAATTTTTAAAACTTCTTTAACACATCAAGTCCACGAAGCAGCTTACCTCAGGTAGGGTGCGTTAGGGGTGCTAATACCTTCCCTAACCACAACCAGTCCCTTACCCGCAAATCTCTGATAAGACCAGTACCCGGGTTTCCTAGTAGCCTTCAGTTAAATACTAGGTGGCGACTCCAACGAACCAATCAAAGCAAAACGACAAACGAAAAAATCGCCACCGACGCCGCGCGGATTTTATGACGTGCGACAATTATTTCAATTAATTTTAATTGGTATTTATGAATTTGTATAGATGTTAGTTGAAAATAAATAGATGTTGAATTTCTATAGATGTTAGGTTATATAGATTATATTTTGCAATATTTGTGTAATTATTAATATTTGTAGATATGAAAATTATAGGTAGTCTCTAATATAGGGGAGGTGCTGGTGAATTGTTTTTTAATAATTGAATTTATTTATTTAATTATTCGTATAAATTTGTGTATATGTGTTGAATGAAAATTTAATTATTTTATTGTTTGTTTTGTAATAATTATTTGATAATTTAGTCTCTTTTAATTGTTATTGTTGACTTTTCCATGGAAATGGTAATTGGAAATGAAGAATTAAATTTCATTGTTTTATCTCAATATTATTCTATTATTGATTGTTATGTTTTTTTATTATTTCCATTAATTTTAATTGTCATTTATGCATTTCTATAGATGTTGAATTTCTATAGGTGTTAGGTTGTATATAAGATTTTCCAATGGAGTCAATTGGTTTGTGGTTATTGTAAAGATTTGCAGGTTTGAAAATTATGGGTAGTCTCTAGTATAGGGGAGGTGCTGCTGAATTTTTTTTAAAATAATCGAAGTTAATTATGTAATTATTCGTATAAATTTATGTAGATGCATAGAATGAATCTACAGCACATCGTCAGCAGACAGTTGCAGCTAGTTCTTTTAGCAGTGAGGAGGACTTATCCTTAGGTGCTGATCACGGCGAGGCATCTGCGCCAATTAGTGATGTTGCCTCTTCTAGCGCAGTTTCACAGCGCAGAGGCCGTGTGCCTTCACAGTGGGGTCAATTCACCCGCAAGTACCAGGCACAATGGAAGGATGGCCTTTCAATGTCAGTTTGTTTAGGTTTTAGTTTTTTTTGTTATACTTATAACATAATTTATGAACAACTAATTAATATTTTATTAATTTTATTTAATTTCAAGTTCACAACATTAAGGTTGCCCGGAAAATAACATCGGCATTTAAATCGTCGATGGAGATTCCATTGTTTCAATGGAGTCAGGTTTCCAGACATGCTGATTGAGACCTAATATCGATGCATGGTTTCGATGATTTTAGGTAGGTGTTAACTTTTAATTTCCAGCTTATTTTTAATAAATTATTTTTATAATTTTATTTCTTGTACTATTTTTATTTTAAATGAATTATTTATATACACATCATAAATTTAGGTGGGATAGCGCGGACAACAATGTTGTGAGGAGGGTATGGGGTTATGGGAGAATCACGCGGCAACTAGGTAACATTGAAAATAATATTTATTTTTGTTATATAATTTTCTGTTCTAAATCCTAATTTGTTACTATGGAAGTAAGTTGCGTGATTTTTGGTACGATACACAAAAAAAAATGCAAAGATATGCGAGGGATAACGGTCTTGAAGGATGGAATGAGATGGCGGTTTAGCAAGAATTCAAACCGCCATTCATCTCGAGGGATATATGGACGGCATATATTGAGCACGTGACATCTGAGCGGTTCACACGACGCTCACATTCTGATGCCGACAACCGGAACCGGCAAATTCATGGTTCGGTGACCACGCACACCGGCGGCTCCGTCCCGTTCAGTGCACAAGCGAAGCGGATGGTAAGATTAATTTAAATGAAATATATATTTAATTAATTTGTTGTTGCTTATAAATATATTTAACTTGCAACCTTTTTTTTCCTTACAGGCTAGTCTCTTGGACGTGAGCCGAGCCCAATGGAGCTGTTTGTAGAGACACACGTGCGGAGTCAAGACCACCAAAAGGGGGTGCAACAGTTCGTTGACAACCACGCTCAACACTTTGGTATGTTCGTTCAACCATTTTATTTTGTAAGTTATTATTTTTATTAAATTGAATATGATGATTTCTTTTCTCATTTTCAGGAGACCTATAATAGCCAGTTGAGGGAGAGATATGGGGACGATCCTTTGACCCATCCGGAGTTCGATCCAGATTTGTGGATGGAGGTAGGATTGTCTGGTAGACCCGATAAAAATCGGATCTACGAGCTCTCCAACACTACGGCCAAAAACTTGCGGTCGGCCCGTAGTGTCTCAACCGTTGGGAGCTCTCCATTAGTATTGTTGTAACCCATTTTTGGGTCCCCACACAAAAATAAAAATAAATATATAAATATATAGCCGGAAGAAATTAGAAAAATAATAGGAAGGTTGGAGTGCTCAGAAAAGGATCAGAAAATTGATTAAGGAGGTTCAAAAATACAAAGAGTGAAATTTTTTACAGTATATACTTGATTGATGAGAGCCCCGTTGGAAAAGAAAATTTAATTTGAAGAGAAAAGTCCAAAATTGGATGTTTATGGACTCAATTGGATTTTATTGAAGGTTTAATTGAATTTATAGAGGGTTTGATTGCAAGAAAAATTGATTTTTAAGTCAATTTGAGCTTTAATTGGAAGAAATTAAAGTTTTGGGGTCAAATTATAATTTTTGAGAGTTGATTTGGTCAAATCAGGGGCTTAATTGTGTAAATATTGAAGTTTAATGGCCAATTAGGGACTTAATTGAGGAAATCTGAAACCAAGGACCAAATTGGAAAAGGCGCGTAAATAAAGGGGCTGTAATTAACCCAATCAGGGGCCAAATTGAAGAAATTAGAAATTTCTTGGTCAATTGAGGGTCGAATTGCATAAATTAGGGACCAAGGACTGAAGTGAAAAGCGCGGCCTGTGGCGCCATATTTAAATGAAACGGCGCGTTTTGTATAAAACGACGTCGTTTCATGTAAAAAAAAAAAAAAGAAGGGCAGAACAGTGTTGTTTTGAGCGACACTGTTCTTCTTTCTCCTTCCCCCGAACGTGCAGCAGGGGAAGGTAGGCAGTTTTCTTCCTCTTTCTTCATTAATTCCTGCGAGCCGCGTGCCCTGCAGAAGTCTCGAAACCCGAAGCCTTGATGATGAGAAGTCAGGGGCACCGCACCTTGCCAGCCACGCCCACTGGCCGGCCAACCCGGCGCTGCCCTGCTCCCCATGCACAGCAATAAAGAGCCCCCGCTCCCTTGGCCCTATAAATAGAGACCCAACGCCAGCACCTGAGAGGAGGAAAAAAAAATAAAAGGAGAGAAAGGAACGAACCGAAGAGAGGAAAACGGACCAAAAAAGGAAAGAAAACCAGGAAAGCCATAAACAGGAGAGAGACTGTAAGCAGGGGCGAAGCTAGGATTATTTATTAAGGGGGCCAAAATTAATATAATAAGATATAATATTTGTTTTAATTTATTATACATGAGTTGTAAAACAAAACCTACATAATTTAGTTTTATGCAAATAACTTACTACAAATATATAACAACCTTTGTATAAGGTAAAAGGTTTGGAGCAATACCAAATTGAGTCAAAGCAATGAAGTTAATTTCATCTTCATAATATATCCATCACTTTAATGTTGTTGGTCTTTATACCTATCAAATATAAACATACAAAGTATATAAGAAACATTAGCTAAAACAAAACATTATTTATGTTTGATAAACTTTGAAATAAAGCAAAAAATAATAAAGAATGATTCTTACATATTTATTTTAATTGTGCTCGTCGTTCTTTCATATAATAGAATTCATAGATTATCATATCAATCGTGAATCTTTCAGCAATTTCTTTTTCTATATAGACAATCAAATAATTTGCAAGAAAATCATCCTCCATCCGATTGCAAAGTCTTGTTTTAACAATCTTCATCGCTGAAAAAGCTCGTTTAGTAGGCTGTGAGTTATCAATATTTTTTCTTTTTTTTGAAAAAAGAATTAATTCTTCTTATTTTGTTCATGGTTCAACCTAAAATCAAAACATATATTGTAACAAAAAATTGATAATTTTGGCGGTTCTGCTAAAAACAAAACATAAAAAAAATCCAAGCATAATCAAAACAAACCAAATAAAATATATCTAATTAATTAAAAAAAATCAATATAACAAGAATTCAAAAAACAATTGATAGAACTAGCAGATCTAAGAAAAAAAAGAGCAAAAATGATAGAATTATTAAAAAAACCTCATCAAATTATTAACAAACATCTCCAAACAAAACAAAAATATATTTTAAATTTAAGTTACCTTATTTTGTTTGATGAAAGATAAATTAATTAGTAACTCTACTTCAATCTTTTTGTAGAAAACTTTTGCTCACGATTTATGTTTTTGATTGGCTGCAGGATTTATATTAGGATAAATTGGTGGCTCTATTTTTTATTTCACAAAATAATGCCTTTATATTTTTTTCTTTTCCATGTAGATCAAGAGTAAATTCAAAGAAAATCAAAAATAAAATCACACTTGATTTAGAAGGGCCACCTTTTTAAAATGAAAAATATAACACTTCCTCCTATTTAATTACCTAATTACCCAATACATAAAATAAAATAAAAAGAGTATTGCAGGGGCAAGTATTGCAGGGGGGACCCGGGCCCCTGCTTGCCCCCTGCTTCCGCCCCTGACTGTGAGGGCAGAGAAAAGGGAAAACAAACCGAAAGGGAGAAAAGCAGACCGAGAGGGAGAGTGGACTGTGAGGATTAAGGAAAAACGAGACTGACATCGGACGAAGTCGGTCCCTGGAAAGAAACATCAGCTAAATCAGAACAAAAGGAAAGGGAAACTCAGCAGAGGAGGACGAGGAGAACGGAGGAGAAGGGAAGAGCAGGAGCCTCTTTCTCCACCATTTGAAACAGTAAAGTTACTGTTTGGAGCCGCCGTTCGTGAGCCACGACACCGCCACCGGCCTCCATCGCAGCACCGCCAGCGAAACCGACAGACCAGCAGCGCCCCACCTCCTCCATGCCAGGTAACTCTTCTTCCCCCTCATAGTTTGCATTTTGGTTGTTTTTTTCCCTGCGTTCTGCATGCAGGAGGACGGGAAGGGAAAAATAATCCCCCCCCAGTCAGTTAGGTTGTTGGGCCAGGCTGATTCTGGCCCAGCGGTGTTGGTACTCTTTCCTTCTCTGGGCCAGGATGGTTCTGGCCCAGCCATGTGTTTATGGGGCCAAACTGATTCTGGCCCATCCCTACTGTCTGGGCCGGGTCCGGCCCAGAAGAAAATAGGAGATTTTGTTGGGCCGAGATCGGCCCAATACCTTTTGGGGCTGAGTCCGGCCCAGTTAGTGGGTCGGGCCAGCCCAGCCCACCTAGCATTATATATTATATATTATATTGTTTTGGTATTATTTATATATATAGATATGTATAAAAAAAAAATAAAAGAAAATTCTGAAAATCCTTAAAAAATTTTGTTGATTTTCCTGCATATTTTTATCAAAATTTCTTAATACTGGTTTGTATTTTTATACTGTAAAGATACAAATCCAGTATTAATACCCGGTTTTTTGTCGAGACATCAAAAATATATAAAATATATATAAAAAAATATTTTGTTTTCATGCATACGGCCTAGTCTCTCCAAAATAAAAAAAAAATCATCACATCATATTTTCATACAATAAAGAAAATTTCAAAAAAAATATATGTATTAGTATGCAATTTGGCTGTAACAACAAGTTTGTTAGAGCCATGAGAACTATGCCAATATTTCAAAAATTCTAAAAAATCTTTTTGTCTTCCTTTAGTATTGGGAATTATGAATTTATACGTAAAACGTATTCCTGATATTAAAAATATAGTTTTTATATAGACGTTAGAACTGTTACGATTTTACCCGATAAGATAAGGACGTCCTTATTCAGGAGGACTTTTCTTGAACCGTAGACAGACCAACAACTAAAAAACATAACGATACCTCGGATTTTATCAGACAAATAAACAATGCAGCTTACCTTAGGTTGGACGTATTTGGGGTGCTAATACCTTCCCTTTACGCAACCAGTCCCCGTGCCCGATCTCTGAGACCAGTTAGGGTTCCTAGTGACCAAAATACTAGGTGGCGACTCCCATTCCATTTTCCACCGACAAAAGATAATATTTTCTTGTCTCCCCACATTTGCCAGATAGATAGATACATTTTAGATTTGAAGTGGAACATTCGCCGCGATGCCGCACACGTGCGACAAGTATCGAGCACCCAGTCTGAGTTTATGGCCTTGAAACAACAATATGAATGACTTTCAACGAATTATGATCAGCTCCATCAAATGGTCATGGAGATTAGGTCAAGGATGGGTGATGATACATGTGCAGCCCCTTTTTGGCCGTACGGTCCCGGGAATAACTAGCTCCCTCCTCTTCCTCCTCCTCCCGCTCCGCCGTTATTCTAGTTTAATTTTTTTTTAAAACACATTAAATTTGTAATGAATATTTGGATGAATATTATTTAGCATTATTTTTATATTTTTAATGTTTAATACAATTTTATTTGGTTAATTAGTTTTTTTTGCTATTAATAAATAATTGTTTTTTTAATATTTTAAATCAATACCGATGGCTTTATAGACGGAACTAGACCGTCGGTATTTTACCGAGAGTGCAAAAAAATTATCACCCATGCCACAATCACCGACGGATATATTCCGCCGGTGTTTACCGTTACTATTACCGACAAAATATTCCGTCAGTATTTTACAAAGAGTTCTAAGATATTTACCGCCCATGCCACAATCACCGATGGGCTTTCCGTCGGTGATTACCTTTGAAAATACAGATGGAATTATACCATCAGTAAAGTTCTCGCGGGAAAATTTTTTTGGAGTGCTTCGTCGTTTGTAAGACCGTCGGTGGTTGTTTTTTTATTTCCGACAGAATCAACGACGGAACATGGAATTACTGACGATTAGTATTCTGACAGACGGATTCTATCAATGAGGTCGTTGGTAAAAATGTTACCAAAGGATTACGTGCCTTGCACCGATGGAATTAATCCATTGGTAAAACTGTTTAATGGTGTGGTGAAAATAATAATAATAAAATAATTTAAAAAAGCAATGGAAAAATATGAGTCAACTCATGTTAATCTGTAAACCCCGTGACCATGAAAATCATGAAATCCTCGACATAAAATCATGCAATATCTAATTTGGTTGAACTCTTTTTGAAGGTATGGGTTGAAATTTTGAAAAATCCAAGTATTGAAAGGCTAATGGTTGTCTCTATCGCCATAAAAGAGGATTGTAAAACTTCCTTGAGAGATTATCTACTCACCAGGGAGTTCTCAGCCCCTGGAAAGAAATGAGATGATTCATTTAACTAGGCTAGCAATTAAGTATTGTTTAGTGGATGGGGTCTTATATAGATGATTTTTCCCAGCTCTCTTATTCAAGTGCTTATCTTTTGGAGAAAGCTCTTATGTTTTGAGGGAATGCATAAAGGAATCTATGGTTTACACACTGGCTCTAGAGCTCTTGTCACTCAGATCACCAGGATAGGATTTTACTAGCCAACAATCCTGAGCGATGCGGTCATCTTAGTGAAAAGATGTAATCAATATCAAATGTTTCTATTAGTCTCGAGACAATCCTATACAGAATTGATAACCTTATCTTCTCCATGTCCTTTTACCCAATGGAGAATGAACATATTGGGTTCTTTCCAAAGGCTGCAAGGAACATACAATTCATTATGGTGGCTATGGACTACATCATCAAATGGGTGGAGGCAAAAACTTTGACAGATATCACCACTAACAAGGTCATCTCTTTTTTTATGGAAGAACATCACTTGTAGATTTGGAATTCCAAAAATCTTGATCACTAATAATGGGACCTAGTTTGTTAGTCGCAAGATGAAGGAGAAATGTCAAAGGCTTCACATCGACCATCAATTCTTTTCAATGTATCACCCATAGAAAAATGACCAGGTTGAACTCACCAGCATAGTCCTACTTAATGGACTCAATAAAAAGATAACAGACACCAAGTTAGAATGGGCAGAGCTGCTCAATGAGATTTTATGGGTCTATAAGACCACCCAAAAGACATCTACTAGATCACTTATGGAACTCCGGCTATGATCCCAGCTGAGATTGGGTGCCCAAGTCATCGAGTAGTCCATTATACATCAGAAGGTAATCAGCATGGCCTTAAGGCCAAATTAGATTTCTTAGAAAAATCTTGTTTGACCATAACAACTAGAAATGAAGCGTATCCGTGCTGAACTATCCAATACCATAATAGAAAGTTTAAATTTAGAGACTTGTTGCTGAGAAAGTTGAAGGCTATTGGCAATAGAGAAAGTAAGGGCAAACTGGCCCCTAAATGGGATGGTCATTACAAAGTCACGAGGATAGTTAAGGCAAATACTTCTCATTTACAAGATATAGAAGGGAAGAGTCTCCCTCATGCTAACACTCTGATCATTTGAAAATATATCATAGTCAATGACTAAGAATGTAAGTTTCTCATATATAAATTAACTTATTCATAGATAATGTTTCCATTTTCTCCAAGTGATGCCTAACGACCTCTCATTAACCATCCAATGATAGGATTGACTCGATCTCCTTAATGTAATTGCATAAATCACTTTGGAAGGGATTGACATGGTCTCCCCAATATGATTGCACAACTCATATTGGAAGGGATTGATCAAGGATCTCCTTGGTGTGATTGCACAACTCTTTAAAGAAGGGACTGCCTCAATCTCTCTAAGGAAATAACCACATAACTATTCAAAGGATTGACTTGGTCTTTCTAGTGCAATAAGACCAATGTCCATGTAATGACTAGGGGCATCTTACCAATTCGTTGGGGATTCATTTAGATAACCAGATTAAATGAGCAAGAACTCTTGGATAAGGATATACTTGCAACCTAGATTTCCTCTCGGTTCCAAGTAGGGAGAGAATCCTACTAAGGTTAGGCAAAGTTCAAATATTGCTAAAATTAGAAAAAAAAAATTAAGTATAGGTGTTAGACCCATACAAACTACCTAGAGGATTTCCTTATAAATATTTTTAAGCATAGGCATTAGTCCCATACAAAATCTTGTATATTTTTCTAAGTATAGGCGTTGGACCCATATAATATACCTAGAGGATTTCTTCCTAAATATTTTTCTAAGTATAAGCTTTAGACCTATACATACTTTTAAATATTTTCTAAGTATAGGCGTTGGATCCATATACTATATAATATTTCTCAAAGTAAATAGGGAAGTGAATGAAAACAATTTGATAAAACATCAAAATTTATAAAAATGTAAGATATATTAAAGAAAGTTAAACCCCACATGACTAGGATTGTTTACAAGGATAAGGGAAGTTGAGGGGGTTAAAGCTTAGATATCCAGGTCAAGCTCCTCAATAAGGTATTCTTCATATTAGATAGTTGTAGCCCTAGTAAGGAACATATCTATAAAATTAGGTGTCAGGACTTGATAGAAGAAAACATTGAAGTCCATCTGTATTGTTCTCGACTGATTGAAGAAGTATATGTTGGACATAACAATGAAGATCTTGTCCTTAACTGTCTTAGTTAGGGTTGCAGACCCTTTAAAAAACTCTTAAAACTCCACAGAAGAGTTCCTCAAAGCCTTCATCAGTGCACAAGAGTTTTGGGTTTCTTCCTTCGCAATATAGAGCTTGGCCCTCAGACTATATTGGGTGGCCTTTGCCTCAAAGATCCCTTATTTCATGGTATCTACTTCATTATAAGTTGTCTAAAGCTATTTTCAGTAGAGCCCAATTGAAAAAAAAAAAAAGCCTTGCATGTTATCCTTCAGTGAGGTATAAGATACCTTGAGGTTCTTCATTTCAACCTCCATAATAGCCTTGTCCTTATTTAGCCATTGAATAGCAATCTGGTCTGCCGTATGCTTAGCAATGACCTTCATCGCCTAACTTCTCTCAATAATCTATCACCTTTTTGAATGAGTGCACATCATGAAAGTCTATAAAAAAAGATTGTTAGAAAAAATGGTCACAAAACTAAACTAAAGAGGTTATACAAAAAAAAGTTCCTTATATTAAAGGTCATTTGTCTTGTAAGGCTAGATGATGGTTATAGCTCTCATAAGACATCATCAAGATGTCTGAAGGAATGGTGAGAACCTTTTCCAACTGCTTCACAACCTCTAAGTCAGTCTCCTTAAGACCAGACCTTCCACCAACGACAGCCTTCCATGGCTTGCCTTTCCTTTTTGTTAAGGTAGGAAAGTGAAAGGGGCTCAACCAAGGACGAGACCAACAAAAACATCCTCAAACCTTTATTCAACTTCCTGAGAAAAACCTTGGGCAGAGGTCCCAGTAGTTATAGCCTCTACAACTGAAATTGGGGGTGGAGGCAGGGGGATTGTCATCATAGAAGAAGCCTTTATAGTTAAGGCTAGAATACCAGTCTCCATAGAAGTAAAAATCCTCTTTCTTTTAAAGCGAGCAACAGTACTCATAATTACTTTAGGGGGGTCAATTCTGCTTAACCTCCAACCAAGAGAGTACGACTTCCGTCAACTTATATTTCTATAGGAGTGGTGGCTCCTACCATTATTTTTTCAGGAACATAGTCCTTAAGAATAGTGAGCTCGTCTATGTTGATGGGGGTCATGCTCCATCTCTTCTCTATTCATGGCTCCACTCAAGTTAATAGACAAGACTGCCTTCTTGATGCAGACAAGATCTTCTCTGCGGACCTTGCTGAATTCTCTCCATCTTCTTCAACTGTTAATCTTGGGGAAAAAAAAAAGGTTAGAAATGAACTTAAACGCACAAAAAAAACAAATAATAAAGAGGTTTCATAAAGTTGCAAAAATAACTTGTAAAAAGCAAAAAATCAAACTATGAACACAAATCTTTCCACACCCTAATATATTTTTTTATTAGATAAAATCCAAAAACCACCACCATCAAATACTTCTTATCAAATGAAACATTTTTTAAACTAACTTGATCACCATTGTAATATACATATTCTTCTTGTCTTGCATAGATTTATCATAGTTTGTGTTGTTACTCATTTTCGGACCCCACGTGCTAGAGATGGTGTATACCTCTTTTAAACAGAGTATAGGAGTTGCTCATATTCGCCAGAAGATTGACAAAAGCACAGAAAGAAATATGTTGTGTTTTGAAACTTTGTTTGAGCTGTTTTCTGCTCTTTTTATCCTTCCCCTTTACTACCAAAATCATCAGGTTTTCTTAGGTTGATCAGGAGTCTTCATAATGCTAAATTCGTTCTTTTTTATCTGGTCTTTAAGGTTGAATAAATCCCTCAGAATTTGCACTAAAAAAATAGTTCTGCTGCTGTCATAATTTTTTGGTTCCAACTTAGGCTCCGATTCTGACTCAATTTCGTACGATATCTGACCATCCTAGGTATATCCTATCACTCATTACATGTTGAAAAATTTACGTACACCTTTATTAGGTCCTAGGGATCATTTTTCTTAGAGCAGATTCTCAATCAGATTTGGATGGCTTAGTTTTGTCAGATCAAGAACATTTTTGACCAACTAGATTACTGCCAGTTTCTGTTTTGTAAAAAAGATTTTTTCTCACTTCGACTCCTTCATCAAAGTTGTAGTCCTAGACGCGTAGATGAATTTGGGCTTTTGAATCACTTGATTTCAATATCAGAAGCTCAAGATATTCTCGTTTGAATATCTGGTGTTGAAAGCAGGGATTCCTGACCGCGAGAAGGATTTTTGCCCAAGTTCGCGGGACTAATTCGAAGGATTTTTTTTGGACCAAGGACTGAATCGAAATGTGCTAAATTGAGGGATTGAATTGAAGAAGGACATTGAAAGCTGGAGAGGGGGGCTGGATCATCATAAATGACAGGATTTTTACCACACCGAATAAGGAAAATAAGACCTTGCAGCTACACCCTCCAGCTGATTTCTTTCCTTTTTTCTCTGATGTTTTCCTTCCTCATCACGCCTGATTTTTGGAGCTGAAGACCACGTTTTTGTTGCCTCATTTCAAAGGGAGCAGCTGGCCCTATGGAAGGAAAGAAAAGAGCCACACCCTCCTCTAAAACTGGAAAGAAATCAGACGTAAAGCACCAGCACAAAATCAGAATATTGTAACTTCCTTTTGCGTTTTTTTTACTGCAAATCAGTAGGGATTTACGTCCTAGAATTAATGCATTAAATCTTTCCTAAATAGAGATATGTTAAACTATATATAAACCCCTCCAATGACCTAGCAAGGGGCGGCAGAAAGAGAGCAGAAAGAGAGTAGAAAACACAGCAAAGAGAGACCAAAGAAAAAAAACACAAGAGAGGCAGAGTAAAAAAAAACACACAGTAAATAGAGGGATTTTCTTTATTGCATTCGGGTGTTATTGTGACGAAAGAGGAGAGCAAAAAGACAAGACGGAGAGGGAGATTTGCTGTCAAATCTTGACAGCAACGTGCGCTTGGTTTTCCATTTCATCTTCTGTAGAAAAAAAAAACGTGAGACTTGCAGCCCATAGCTGAATTATTTCATCCACTTCAGTATCTCTATTTTCGTCCGTCAGTTACCAATATACAAGGAGCTGCAGGTATAAGTCCCAATCTCTACTCCTTTGTTATTTTTATACGAGACATTCGGTTGTAAATTTGTTTTCTTCCCTCTGAATAATTGGTTTCTGTTTAGTAAAGCCAACGCTTGCCCATTATTGATTTCATGATGTTGAGTTCAGCTGCTGTCCATGTAAAAAGGGTTTGTCTTTCATGTTTAGGAACTGTTACATTTAGGGACTTTCCTTTTGTTTTCCTTACACCCGCTGGAGAAGAAATCAGCCGGCCATTGTTTTGTTTTTTCTTAGTGATTGCTCCCAGTCTTATTTTTGTCTTTGATGTCTGTGTGGGATGAGTTGGATTTGATTTTTTATTATTGCTTTAAGCTTATTATAAATCTTAGAATATATATGACGGCTTTAAGCTTTTATTGCGATTTTTCTTTTGTGTTTAATTGCGTTGCTTGTGTTTTCGATAAAAAAATATAAAAAAATGTTTTTTTTGTGTGTTGCATACGGCCAATACCCTTACATGTTTTAGAACATTTTTTATGTACAAAAATATTGGAAGTTTTTAAAATGTGTTTTCGCATGGATTTCTTAAACACCAAAAAAATTGTTTTCTTGCATTTCTGGATTTTACAACATGTTTGTAAAACTCCAAAGGGTATTGGCCAATATTCCAAAAAAATACAAAAATCTTATTTTGGAAGGAATTCATCTATTATTCACCGCTAATGTTTGGATAAAGAAATCCTTAAAGGACGAATATCCAAAATATTATTGGGAGTAATAAATCCGCACAAATCCTTGAAAGAAGCCTTGATTATAATCGAGGACATTTCAATTTTTTATTCCACGGTTTACGAGATGTGAGAGTATAAAACACTAAGACAAAAAATATAGGTTTTTAAAGCACCCTAGATTTCTAAATTTTTGCCCCTCTTCTTTGCAATTTACGAGTCGCAAAATCTTGAAAAACTAAGGGGAAAATGAGCTTTTAAAGCACATGGAACTTCCTTGAATTTCTATCCTAATAATTTTAGTTTGAATCAAAACCTAGAAAACTGATGGGATTAAGAGAACACCAACACCAATGGCAATTATAAAGCAAACCAAACGCCAAGCAGCTTATCTTAGGTAGGGCGTACTAGGGGTGCTAATACCTTCCCTTTACGCAACCAGTCCCTTGCCTTAGAATCTCTGAAAGATCAGTTAGGGTTCCTAGTGACCAAAATACTAGGTGGCGACTCCCTTATTCACAATAAAACAAAAGACCCCGAAACCAATCGAGGATCACCGCGCTCCGCCGCGAGGGTGCGACAGTTTGAATACCAATATCATCAAATTAAATTAGAGAGGGATTGTAGTTAAAAAAAAAAAAGTTAGGTCTCTCTGTCTCTCTCTCTCTCTCTCTCTACAAGAGAGCTATAATTAATATTTCCCTTTATTTTGTCTTATAGCTGACGATCTTATGCTTCTAAAACCTCATAATTAATTATAATGTTATATTGTCTTTCAAATGAGCTTCTTAACTATAAATTCTATTTGTTTTTATAATGTTATTTGAAATATCTACTTGTTTTTCCTCAATTATATACATTTTTTCAATTAAAAGATCATAATGTAGTTTGGCATTTTGGAAGTCGTATAACCGTGTTATGAATTTATGTTATTATAGCCTTTTCCTGGTAGTTACCATGTCAACAATACTATAGCTATTTGGTCGTAATCAAAGCTAGAAAGACTTCATTTTCTTCACTGTCACAAATGGAACGGCCTGCTGAAAAAATTAAAAACAAAAGAAAACTTCTTATTAACCGCGTAATGCATTCATAGTACAAGGATCAAACTAGTCCTCATGCCCACTAAGACTTATTCTTAAGCTAATGATTCATGCATTCATAGTTACATACATACAGCCTCTAGCTTTATTTATTGGTTCTGATCTATAGCATAGATGCTAGCTTTAATCCCTTCCAAATTGTGATTGCTGGGAAGAACTAAAAACACTAACTTCCTCCCTATTGTTCTTAAGCCTCCTAGCATCTTCCCTTGAGATCTGGAATGCATTTGCAAGCACATCCTCAGGAATGGCACGGATGACAGAGATACGTCCTGCCAATTGACTGATTTGTGCGTTGTCATTAGTCTTGAATGATACCCACTCCAGTCCTTGGCTTCCTGCCTTCTTGACTGCTGCAAAGTTTTGTGGTGCTGTTATTACTTGACCCTCTCGAACTTGTCCATCAAATACTGCTTGCCCGTTGTCTCCAACAATCTGAATCCTTCCACTTCCTCTAGTAATATAGCATATGCTGTGAGCATTGATGTTCCAATTTGGTGACATCAAAGCATTCTACACATGTTCATATTCAATGTAGATTATCATCAAAACTGCTAGAAAAGTGTGTATGATATACGAGGAATTGCTTTTCTTATGAATGTTGTATGTACATTCTTACAGGGTAAAGGACGCCTCTCTGAGCACTAAGCTGGAGATAGCGAAGGATGGGGAGATTGAGGCTGTTGACAGTAGTGAGGCGTCCAGCATGAGGATTAAAGACATCAGCACGTTCTGGATTATTGATGTTGTGCTTCAACCTGGCATTGCAGAATGTTTCCTCTAGACCATTGCCCCTACCACCTGGTCTCCTTTGGTGTTCTCGTTCTCGTTCTTCCTCCTCTCGACTTTGTTGTGGACTTACTACCTGAAGTTCATGCTGAACTCGGACAATGATGCCTCTGTTATCATTTTCATTCTTCATCCTTCTTGCTAGTTTGGTGTCAACGTTGAAAGCTTCTGCGAGTAATCGCTCATCGAAGCCACCGAAGATGTTGCGATATCTTTCCTGCTTGTGTCTTCGACTTTCGCCTTCATGTTGGCCACTCTGGTATGAGCTTCCTTGGCTTTGTAGTTCTTGTTGTGGGTTGCCAGCCAAGAAGAATTTCTGAAATGGCAGGTCAATGTTTGATTTTGAAGTAATTCTGGTTTACTTATTATATGACATCACCAGCATGAATTTTTGTGATTCTTACCCTGAAATCCTGATCAAGCTGGTTGGCAGCATTGCTAGTGTCAAGAAGTTGGACAAGAACAAGAGGAGAATCACCATTGTTGTAAAACCAATCAGCTACTCCTGAAGGCAAGGCAACAACATCACCCTCTCTAACTTGTCTAACCTTCTGATGATGGTCTTGGGAGCTTTCTCTTCGATCTCTAGAATTCTGTCCTGATGATTGGAATGTCTCTGGACAACCTGGGATTACAGCTCCATGAATGCCCCTACCTACAATGAGACCAAAAAAAAAGATTAACAAGTTTATAAATGAAATGTTATTATCATTGAAAGAGAAGAAATAATTGATTGCATGCCTTGGTCTACATATATGAGCTTAGGTGTATTAGAGTATGCAGGCAACAAGAGGCCTCGCTGGTTAATCGTATGGCGGATAACTACAACACCAGCACATTGAAATTGCTGGTCATTCTCGTCCCAAATTTCTGTGACACCAGCCTCGGATCCGAACTTGCGAGCAGGCTCGAGGGCATTGATCCTATCAAATTGGCATTCGTTCTGCTGAGAGCGTCGTTGTCCCTGTTGTTGCTGACCATGTTGCGAGGTCACCTGCTCTATTTGTGCAAAGCAACAATTGAAGGCAACCAGAAAGCAAAAGATAAGAGAGAACAAAGAAGAAGAACCCATGCTTATCGTAGTTATTTTATAGTGGTGTGGAGTGACAAGGTGAAGTGGGCTGGTATTTATATGCAAAATTGTTGGTTTAGCATTTGGGACGTGGAAACTCGATCGGTTTGCTGAGTTCTTATTTTTGCATGTAAATTTGTCCTTTCTTTTGCATGTCTGCTATGCTGTTTCTTGCTTACACATATTTTCTTCATGGGTACGTGTTAGAGAAAGTGATGGTGTACGAAGATCTTTGTTTTTTATGGTGTGCATCTAGTTCAATGAGGGCTTGAGGACTTGAAAGGATGTACAAGGACTGTTTTATGGACTTGTTCTGTTCCTGGTTTATTCAATTAATGATGTTTGTTTGAGCTTCTACTCTGTAGATGTGTGTCCATATTTGTTACCGTACACTTGCCTTCAACAATGTAGTCAAGGTCTCACTAGAATTTAATTATTCATCTAAAATTATGAGTTTTCATTTAAAACCTTCACTTGAAAGGTTGTTTCTAATATTATTACAAGTCAACAATAACTTTGTAATCAGATATGAGTTATTTCAGGAATTGAATTGAGAGCTTTTAGACTCCTTAATTGTTTTTCCATTTCTGTATCTCTTTGGTTCTTCTAGAAAGTGCTGAGTTGTAGTGATACTTGTGGATTTCATAGGATATGAAAATTCTATGTTTTCTAACCTTTATACCCCTGAATGGCCTCTCTAACACTCCAAGCACTTTATGCATCTAATGAAATATATATTTAAATCTTTTATTGGAAACTTTGTTGTTATTTACTTTAATGACATCTTGATATATAGAAAAAAATTAAAAGGAGCATTTAGAGCATCTATACCAGATTTCCAGAGTGGTGAGTGGCAATGACCCTTGATGGATTCCATAGGATGTGAAAGTTCTATCTTTTATGGTTTTTACACCATAACAGTATCAGAACATTTATTACTCCATTGATGAAAAGGGTGCCTCAAATGCATGTAAAATTTCTCTTCACTTGGCTTGTAATTTTGTTTGGAGCTAGCTAGTTTAATTTTTCATATGATTCTTAATTCATTATTTAATTGAAAGTTTAAGGTTAAAAGTTTAACTTATTAGATAAAAAAATTTTATTAATTAAAATGTAAGATGATAAAATTTAAATTCATGATCACTTAATAAAAAAATCTTTAATTAATGTTATGTTTGTTACACCTCGGTAGACGTCGCATTGGGGATTAAAATATATATCATGAAAAATTGAAGTTCCTATCTAGTAATTAATTAAAGGAAACTAGGGATCCTAAAATGTGCACTGGTTTTAGAGATATAGAAAGGGGTTATTTATGCTTAAGGAAAGAATAACGTCATTCTAACAACATTCTTTCTTACAAAAAGTTATCTTTACAATGTGTTTTCTCCTAAATTTATCTTATTGATTGCCCTTAATTATTCTCATTGTTTTTAGTTTTTCTTATTTCTAATTAATTGTCTTGTGAAAAATTTATCATTGATCTTTAGACACGTTAAAAAATGATATAAGTCTCTAAAAATAGAAGGCTCGCTAAAGGTGTTAACGTTAAGTGCTAAAAAAAGATTTTTTAAAAAATTGCTAAAAATATATAGCATGTATTTTCATCAAAGTATATTCCTTGATTAACTAATTACTTCACATCCATATTTGTTTTTTTGAAGGTTAGACCTTGTTGGGATTACCTTGGCCAAATGTTTCCACTTCTTTATTTTAAAGTTGTTCAAATCCATGTACTAGTTAATTAAAAGTAGGTCATACCAGGCTTTTATGAAAATCATGGATCAAAATTTGCTCATCATGAATAACTCTAGTCATTTTAATGTAGTATACTTTAAGATGGGTTTCTAAAAATTGAGCTCTTGTATACTTGATAAATTTAGAGATTCTGAATCTTCTAGAACTTAACATCTGGCTCTTAACATATATCTTTAGCTAAAAGTTGATTAGATAATTCCTCACCCTTAATGGATTGATGCTCACTTATGGTTATGGTGAATACATCGTCTTTCAAGTTGTAAAGGTGCTATCAGACAAGTATTCACAAAGTGTTTGTAAATGTTGATGATAGGGACTAGAAAAGGAGATGATTGTTCATGGTGTTTTCTTTCATATCTTGGATTTTAAGTGCTTTGGAAAGTATGATATCTAGGCTGAAATGAGGATGAAGGTGTTTATGCCATTTAGTTTTTAGAAGTATTTTTTTATAGATTTTGAGGCATGATTGCTTGAGATTTTAACAATCTTAGGGTGCTAGAAGCAAAAAATAGAAGACCTTGATAAACTTGGTTAGCATTTGAAATTCCTTTTTTAATGAGGGTAAGTGGAGGGATATGAGTGCAATATCTCTATAATATAAGGTGAAGATGTATGACATGGTATATTATTGTTTGTGTCGTATGAATGGTTCATCTTAAAAGATAAGATCTAACTTATAAAGGGTTTGGTCTCAACTTGTCTACTCCTAAATACTTTTTAGGTTTTTAGATTGTTCGAATTATTAGTGAGGAGTTCCAATCTGAGCAGGAATCTGAATGATCATCAATGAACATAAGTCACATTCGTCATTAAATCTCCCTATCTAATCTTAAAAAAAGACAAGTTTTGATCCAGAGCTTTTATTGCTTTTTTCGTGAACTGTGCAAACATTTATAATAAATATGCATATACATGTAACAATAACATGAATAATGCTAAAAATAAATAAAAGAAAATATTTACAATAAAATTCATAAACAAATAACATAGCAATTAAAAGAACAAAAATTAAGAGAATAAACTCAAGTAATTGGACTTAACCCTAAGATCCCCAATAAAATCGTTATTTTATTGTACCTCAAAAAACATTGCGACAGGGACTAAAATATATATCATGAAAAACTAGAGTGATTATCTAGTCATTAAAAAAAAACTATACTTTTCAGTTTTCTAAGTAATTGTTCGGTAAAAATATATTTTTTACAATGCTCAATCTCATTATCATTCATTTTGATCTTGATAAACTTCCTATTAAAAGCTTGCCCCAAATACATTGCTTTATTGGGTTTCCATCTAAAATAAAAAAATTCATGTTTTTTTTTCAAAATAAATTAATAATAATAAAAATTCTCAAGGGACAAGATTTGTTTTTGACTAAAAGTGTCAAAGCCTATTTTTGCTACTCTAATGATTCAAAACTCAATTCTTGTCATATATACGAGTTTAACATACGTTTTATTAACAACCTCAATGAAATCTCCATTTTCTAATGATAAATATTTTTATATATATATTTTCAGTGACTAAAAGTATATTTTTTTTGCAATGCTCAATCATGCAAAATGATTTTTTATTTTAATTTTTTATACTGAACATGGTATTTTAAAAACATAATGTAAAAGAGATTATGTTCAAGTGTCTCCCATTCAACCACTTCTGCATTCAAATAAGTCGCCTGTTCAGAATCCAACAGGCAGGGTAAAGGCACCTTGAGCCCATCTCACAAGCCTGAAACCAGCCCAGACCACGATGAAAACCGACAGTCACAGTCATGAATTCCTTCCGGCCCACTATTCTATGATGAATAACATTCCCCTGTAGGCAATCTTCCATAATACACGAGGAAGAATGGAACGGCAAGCATCCCACTAACGTCCACCACATGGTTTTACGGAAAAGAAAGGCCAAAATTAAACTCATTACCTTTTCTAGTAGTCTGCAGCCGGCAATGGCTGGCCAGGATGACGACTTCTCATGCTCCATGGATTTTGGCATTCGTCAAGGTAACATTCGTAACACTCAACCGAATCCTGCAGCTGAAACTTCAGACATTAGCAAAGATGCTGAGGTGGAGGGTATGTTACAAGCTGGGCAGACTCTGGGTTTTGGAAATACCTGTCTTTATGATTTTTGCATAAGAAATTGGCTAACAAATTGATAAGGAAATTGCAGATTGGACAATGAATTAGAGGCTACAAATCTTATTCCATCTGGTACGATTTTGTTTACAAGTCAATGAAGACTATGAAATGACAAAAAGGTCATCTTTATTCTGATCGAAAAGAAGAACTTCCTTAACTAACCAGATATGGCTTCATCGGCATATACCAAAACAAATAATTATTGTTGATGAGTTTGAGATTGCTAACCTATTGGGTGTTAGAGAAGATAATAAGTGCTACTGTCGCAGCAGATGGAGCCATGGTTGTGTTGGTTGTGAGTCCAGGAACAGGAGAGAATGAATTTGGTGAAGAAGGGCTGACATTAATATCAGCAGCAGCACTAACCGATGGATCTATAACAGTAACCGTGACAGAAAAGAGTGGCCAGATGACAGAAACAGAATCGTGATAGATAAGATGGCAGTAGCAATAACCGATTGAAAATCCTGCGAAGAGCTGTCATACAAAACAGATTGAGAGGAAGAAGATGAGCACGCCTTGATTGATCATGTCTTTGACAGAGAGGAGAGGTTGGCCGAGCAAGGTCTGCAAACAAAATTATTTGTAGCATAGGAGAAGAACAGGGTTTGCGGTAGAGAGAAGAATCTGCGGCAGAGAGTAGAAGAACCAGGCACAGGAAATCAGAACACATTTTGCGGCTTAGCCGACCAAGTGAAGGAGAAGAAAGCCTAAACTTGTTTAAGGTAGAGAGGTTCTGATACCAAGTTTTGAAATAATTTAGTGAGCATCTTAATCAGGGAGGCTCCTTTACTATTTATACGATTAGAGCATTGTACATCTATTATGGTGTAACTTATAGTTTTTAGACCCGGCTAGGTTCAAGGTTTGGGTTCCGGGTTTTGACCGGGTCATCGGGTCGCTCATGTCAAATTTTTTAAATTAAAATGATGTCATTTTAGTAAAAAACAAAAAAAAAAGTCAACGGGTTGCAACCAGTCTTGCCGGGTCAACCCGTGGGTCAGTCGGGTCATACCGAGTTTTTTCTTCTCCTATTTTTTCTTCAATCCAGCCCGGTTCTAGTCCCAGATCCCGGGTCGACTCATCTAGCCAGGCCAAGTTTTAAAATTATAGTGTAACTTATTACAGAGGATAAATTTATAAAACAAGAAACATAATATTTTTCTATTTTAAAACACATCCCATAATAGAAAGAGAAAAAATGATGTTTCAATTGTTATTGAATATGGTGATTTGAATTTTTTGGATATATTTGAATAGAGACAGAGAGAGATAGTAAATCTTTTTCTAATTTTTTTTGTTGTAATTAATAAATAAGAGTAGGGATGTTAAGATGATATTATCCCATTGCAAGATAATAATGAAAATTGAAGGTTTCGATTTTTTTCAACATTTTCTAAGTTGTGTTTTTTTAAAATTATAAAATTAATTTTTTTATTTGTTTATGTTCTATTTTTTTTTCATTTGTCAATTTAAGAAACATTTTTGTCCAAAAATAGGAAAAGGATATCTATATATAAAAAATGAAATATATACAAGAATATATAAAAATTAAAAAAAAAACTTAAAAAAATGTCATAAATTTATTTAGAAAAGGCAAGAAATTTGTTAATGTTGTATATACAAGATTTTTACTTCAAATAATTAGTGATAAATTTGTGAAAAAATTTAGACATGTGATTTCCATGACTTGTGTCCTTATTGATAAAGCAAATCTTTTTCTTGTCTGTGTTGTTTCTAAAAAATCAATTTTTTATAAAAATATAAACACTATAATATTTAAATCAATAAATATAAAAAAAATATAATAATGTAAGAAAAGTTAAGGGGGTGCATATCTATGTCTAATGGCTAGAAATTAGATAGCTTGACTACTGGATTTTGGCTAGCTTTTATATGGTTAGAACTTGTGTGGCATGTACCCTTGCATGGCTAACTTTTGGCCCGGCTTTCCATGTCCTATGCCCTGTGACCGGTTATATTTATATACTCGAGCCTTGGAATTTTTTCATGAAAAATGAGAATGTATTGGTATGTTACTATTGGTTTAGCCATAATGGTCATTAGTTAATTATATGATGTCATAATTATTATGACATGCATGCTTTTGTTGTGTCATGCATATTTGTTTTGTATAAAAAAACTTGTATGTTCATAAAAAAAAATATTATGTATATAAAAAAATTGTATATTCGACTGCTGAAAATCCACAAAAAAAAAAAACATAAAAAGATGTCCATCAGATCAAGATTGAACAAAGCATGTCAGTATCAGGTGTCAATCTAAGAATTCTAGCAGTCTGGGCTGGAATTTTGGACTGGCAAGAACGGCTGGTTTCTTGTTTTTTTTTATAGAAAAACTAGTGCACCATGAGTTAGTACAACGTTGATATGGCTTGTATCAGTGTCCACGAAAGACACACCCAGCTGATACACTTTCCAAAAAAATGGAATCTACCATGTACAGAAGGCAGTTAGATACATAATTAAACCGTCATTAATGCTCCACAACACGGCCAATTATATAGCAATTCGTAGTCAAAGCTCCGGTCTGGTATGCTTCCAAGTGTATGGGGTATCATGCTGCATGCAGCCCTACAAATATACCTCTAAAATTGGATTGCATTACCACAATCCAAGAACCAGAAACCCCCGCATACAGAGAAGGAGAGAAAGAGTTTCTTGTCTTGAGAGGGGAAAATAACTGAGTAGAGAGATCATGGCTTGCACTTGCTTCGGTAGTGTTCACCCAGGTATTGCCATGATATTTGTTCAGATCGTGTTTGGAGGGATCAATATTTTCTACAAGCTGGTTATCAATGATGGCATGAGCATAAGGGTAGCAGTTGCTTATCGCTTGCTTTTTGGTGCAGCCTTCCTGTGTCCTATAGCTCTCATTGTTGAAAGGTACGTAATTAATGGTTATTATTTACTTATTTTTATGTTTCAATAAACTTATAGTTCAATGACAGTACTCTTGCTTCTTGCATAACGTTAACTCTTATATTCGAGTCACACCTTCAAAAATTAATTTCATATAGTAAAATATGTGTGTGTATGTGCTCAAGCTCCTTTGCTCTCAGCATGCATATATATATATATATATATATATATATATATATATATATATATATATATATATATATATATATACCTGTTTTTCTATCTAGCTAATTTCCTCATTTTCCTATCCTCACTCATGTTCTAGATGTGCAAGAGTTTTTGGGTTTCATATATGGTTCTCTCCTTTGAAGAAGCACGTACGTAATATTTAATTGGTTAATTAAGTGAAACTTTTGTTTAAACTGAAAAAAATGAATATTGTTGCCTTTTGCTTGGACAAAAAATATATGGGAAATTTCGGAAAGCCATTTTAGTCAATTTAATAGCATATTTATAATTTTCTGAATTGAAATAGAATCAATTCAGAGAATTTAATAAAATCTCAAAAGCTTTTGAGTGTTAAAAATTTAATTTTATATAAAATTTAATTTTAAAAATAATACAAAAATAAATTAGATGTCAACCCTGTAATTTACAATTCTAAAAAAAAATTAATATTAAAACTAAGTTTTCTAAAATACCTCGTTTTTTTATTAAAAAAAACCTCTAAAGAAATAAGATGAAAATAACAAGAATAATATAAAAAATAAATTGAATTGAATTATATCTTATTCAAATATTTAAATTTATTTTATTTTTTAATTAAATTCAAATAAAATATTATGATTGAATTCAAGTCGAGGAGATATTCATTCCAAACAACCTGCATAGAAATTCCAACACTATTTATTGCTATTTAGGAAGATACTGTATTATGCTAATTAATTCTTCTCTTGTATCCATGCATGGACCATTTTGTTGACATGCAAATCAATTCTTCTTGTCTCATTAGGACAAATACATACGTTACAGGAATCTAAATGACTTGTACATGGAATGTAAGTCACTCGTATATATTCGTATGAACCGTTCATCCATATCCATTCCGGCCGGTATATATATATATATGGTATCATTCCTAGTCACTCACCCACAAGAAAAATTATACACACACACACACTTGAAGTTTTTTTTTTTTTTTTTTTCATAGAAGCTCAATCATTTAAAGTTCATGGAATCCACATTTTATTAATATAAAGCATTTGTTGGTAAATCATTTTTATTGCTACTAATTAAGACCTGACAATTCCTAAAGAAACAAAGAAGAAAACTACATTATGAAAGTCAAAAAAATTATTTCCCTTGATTCAGTTCGTATCCTTTTAATTTTGTTTTGGCAGGAACAAGAGACCAAAGCTGACATGGGTTGTCTTCTTTCAGATATTCTTCCTTGCTCTATTCGGGTATGGCCCTACGCGTGTGTGTGTGTGTGAACAAGAGACCATAGCTGACATGTGTAGAATTAAACTAATATTAAAATATTCTTATGTCGTTTCCAGAAAATCTAGCTTTGGGATTCTTGAACAAAACATCTTAAGTTCAAATCTTGAGAGAATGAATTCGGAATTTAGGAATCGATGAGGGTTACACCTTGTCTTAAATCAGAAAAAAAATTCCGAAATATTCATAGACATTATAGCATTGATCATGAAAAAGATGGTGAATTGTTTTTTTTTTTTTTCAGGGGATCAATATACCACAATTTATACCTGGCAAGCTTAAACTTAACATCCATGACATTTGCTGCAGCTTTGTACAATCTTAGCCCAGCATTTACGTACATAGTTGCCCTCCTTTTCAGGTGAGTTTTATTATTACTATTATTAATCTTTTTGTTTATTTAATAAAATAAGTAGCAGCAAAACAATTAATTTTTATTTAGGAAGAAGCAATCAGCAGGTTTTTGCTTCTTCTTTTCTTTTATTTTCTTTTTTTATGAATATCATGATTTTCAAGACAACAGGTTCTTTCATACAAGTCAAGATAAATTGATATTGTTAAAGTACCAGTGAAGAAACCTCACTGTTGCAGAATTTTTTATGGTGTTAAGTAGTTATTTCTTCCCTTTTTTAAAAAAAGAAAGATAGATAGATGATGAAAAAGGAAATTATATCTAATATCTATTAAAAAAAATAAGAACATTTCTATTTATATTGAAAAATATTTCTTTTGTTTTCTCTTTCTTGTTTCTATCTTTTTCTTGCATCTGTTTTTTTTTTTAAAAAAAAATGAATATTTACCGTTTTGATCACCATAAAATTATAAATACGGTCAAACTAGACCTCCAAATGTAGCCATAATTTACTAGAAAGGCAACATAAAATAACTTTTTCTTTGTTTCTTCAGGATGGAAACCTTGTCACTAAATAATGCACGGGGGATAGCTAATGTGGCAGGCACTGCAATATGCATAGGAGGCGCAATGCTGCTTACGTTTTACAAAGGCATTGAGATCAACATCTGGCACACCAACATTAATCTTCTGAAATATGATCATAATCATCACCAGAACACTGTAGGATCAACGAAACAACAAATGTTTGGCTTGGCAATTGCTCTGATTGCATGTGTGTTTTATGCTTTTTGGGTGATACTTCAGGTAAAGTAGGATAGATTTAGATGATTTGGTCACATATATATATATATATATGCCCTTATGCTCAAGTAATTAAAGCAATTGCTTTTGGGGTGATACATGCGGTTTTTTTTTTCTCACCATTAATTTAGTCCTATAAATATCATACAAGAACCTTAATTGTAAAATTATAGGAAGATTTGAATCCAAGAGTGTAGGGACTAAAATGCTAAAAACCAATTTGACACAAAAATTTAAAGTTTTAGGTGAAATCTTGAGATATAATTTATATTATTCTTTATCATATCTTCTTAAGTAAAAATTTCTTAAACTTGAAACTTATATATCCTCATTCTAATTGTATTATTAATAATTTTAATTAGAAGAAAAAATAAAAGTGTTGAAATTCAAATTTATAACCGTTTGGTTAGCAAGATTTTCATACTATATTAAGAAATTATGTAAATTAAGAAAAGTTAAATTATTAGATGAAGTTTTAAAATATAATTATATTATTTTTTAACATAAAATTACCATCATTTCTTAAAATTATAGGATCTAGTATAACTATGGTAACAAGTCACCATATTACTTATATTTCTTATGTTGGGTTTAATTAATGACAGGCGAAAATTAATGAGAGGTACCCATGCTTCTACTCCAGTACAGCTTTGATGAGTTTGATGGATCAATTCAGGCTATATTTATGCACTTTGCTTTGAAAGGAAATGGTCTGACTGGAAGCTTGAATCGAACATCCGCCTCATTCTGTCATTTACTTGGTAAGTACCATTATAATTATTAAGATGCCTTATAGTGCATGCCTCCCTAAGAAAAGAACTACTTATATTATGTATAATTAGTTAAATTTGTCGAGTAATTCATGCCTTCCAAGCAATCTAATTACGATCCAATCCCAATCACATTTAGGGAAATTCTAGTGCCTTTGTATGGACTAGATGATTTTATATCCTGACCGAAGCAAACCACGATGAAACATGGGATTTCATCCCAAAAAAAAAGTAGTATATAAGTTGGGAATTGGGTTTTTTCCTACAAAATTGTTTTATCCCTTGATGTTGTTGGACTTGGTTTGCAGGGGTTCTTAGCATCTGGGCTGAATATCACTTTGATGGCATGGTGCATAGCTAAAAGAGGCCCATTATATGTAGCCATCTTCAATCCTTGATGCTTTGGTTGTGGCATTGGCAGGTTCCCTGGTCTTTCAAGAGAAACTTCATTTGGGAAGGGTGCTTGAACTTTCTTTTAACCACACAAGGGTTCTTAATATTTAATTCTTCCACGCTTAGACAAATATCCCTAACATGTATGCAACTCACTTGTCAATGTATTTTGATGGCACAGCATATTGGGGGGAGTGTTGATAATAACTGGATTATACACTGTGCTGTGGGGGAAAAGTAAAATGCGAAGAACAAAAATCAACCTGCAGTGTTGCCAAACAATTCTGATCAGGAATCACCAGAGGTTGCTGTTACCCCTCAATCTGAAGTCAATAAAGATAGCGCTGTGTAGATTAATTAATCTTTGTAATGCTATATTTCATGACATTGTAATTGAATTGCATGCCTTGAAGCATATCAGCGGGAAAGAATAATGGTTGCATTTCCGTTCATCGACCGAAGAATTATATAAATAATTCTCCTTTCCAGGCGTGTAATTGCTGAATTATACAATGGTGAACTGTTAGAATTTGTAGTTTAATTTGCGTTTCATCGATGGTTAATTCTTTTTTTTATGTGTGTGTGTGTGTATTGGAATGTGCTATTTTTCTGTTATGTATTTATAAGATGTGGATTACTGTATGTAGGATTATTTTTCTAATACTTTCATTTACTTGTAATTTAATCTTAAAATTGTCAAATGCTTTGTACTTCATGATTTAAATTGGACCATTGAATCTAAATAAATTCACTATCATATTGTATTTAAATACATAACATAATAAAACGTGGTTGCAGGTAATCTTGTTCGGTATCTATCAAAAAGATAAAATGTATTATCAACTGGTAATATATCAGAAGTCATCGATAATATTTACTAACTGATATACCGACATAAATCAGTTACTAAGTATTTTTATTATTAATAATAATATCATGTTGGTCTAACCATTAATGATTAAATTAACAGAAAAATTATCAACAAATGTGAAAACATCGATGTGACTTAGTTAATAACAGATTTTGTCAGATATATTTTTATTGATGGATAAACAATTATTTCATCGATGAAATATTTCATTGATATAATTTGTTCATCTATTGGTATTCTAGCCTGGTTTTAGCTTAAAGATCATGTCAATCCTCTAAGCTCTTTTGGGGCTCATATTGCTAAATTTTTTGTCTCTAATCTTTTCTTGTTTTAATTGGCTTATTGTCATTTCTCTTTTATTTTATAAATTTACTCATCTTTCTGAAAAACAACTAAAATAGGTAATCATTTATCATATTGATTTTCATATTTGATTATAACTTATATTTAAAAGATTTAGAAGCTTACAATGTATTGAGTCTCTATTTTAATTTTTTCTTATGTTATGTATTTACTGAATATGGTTTAAGATTTTATTTCTTTATTGTGTACTGAGGATAGGTGAAGGTAACATCACTTACTTTCCAATAGCATCATTAAGTTATGCCAATCTTTTTACCTTGAAAATATAAGGCAAACATGCCCTAACACCTAAACAATTGTTTATCCTAACAACACAAGCTTACTGTATGCTTTCAAGGTATTACAAAAATGAGTGCTTAATATATCTCTTGTATTTCATTAAAAGAATAATATATTTTCCCTTTTTTATCTTCAAAACTTCTTTTTTTGAAGTTATTAGAAGAAAATGGATCCTACAATTTTTCCAAATAGTGAAACCAAAAAAATGAACACCAATATACAATTATACATTCTCTCTATTGTGCTCGACAGCTTTTAATACCACTCCGGGCAACAATCACAAATTATCTTATAATGGTGGAGACGAAAGTGTAGCTTTATTATAAGGATATTACAAGTTAAAATCCCCTTCTCCATCTCTTCCAATAGGGGGAGAAAGATGCAATTGGCTTCCAAATATCCACTTGGAATTTTTTATATAATTAATGCCTTTACAAGGGAATGGCCAATGGTGGTAGCATGCATGAAAAGCAAGAACCTAAATGTTACACTAACGATGGGCCCTTGGGTTCCGCTTGCACTGCCTGTTTCAACTCTAAGCATTCTCTGTCAGCTTCAGCTTTTAAACTGTTCTCATCATTCATTTTCTCTTCTTTTCTTTTTCCCCATAGAACACTATAAAGTCCTCCGACCAGCATGAGCCCACCCAAAACACTACAACGCAAGAAAGTGGACAAAAGAAATTAAAAACAATAGATCAGTGGCTAATTTAGAGCATAAAATTGATACTTGAGACAGAAAACATTATATTAATACTTATGGATGAGGGGATCCAATCGAGAATTTCTCATTAAAATCCAATTGAGAAATAGTGTATAACTTAAGGTTAAGACTTCTTGCTGAGGATTACAAAGAATTGAGGTCAAGTACCTTCCCAGAGTGATGGTCTCGCATAGGAGAATAGAAGAAAAAATCATTGTAAAGACCAAAGTGAATGGAGTTGACATGGCCAAGAAAACCGGCCCTTTCTTCTCTATAACCCATGCTTGCAAGTAAAATGTAACACCAGTCACGACAATTCCCTGTCACAATTCGCAAAAGTTATATTAGCATATAGGTACTAATATATTTTCTACAACTTATTTGAATTAATTATAAAAAAATCGATCTTGTGAAGCATGAATCAAAGAATTATTTAGTCCAAAAACTTAAATTACTCGCTGATAAGCTAATATTAATACCTCATAATATTATAAAAAATATGAAATGAATATAATTTATAATTATAAAACGCAACCCGGTCAATAATCCAACTCAAGCCCCAAGTCTCATAGTTGGGCAAGTCAGGCCATATCAGCATCATTTTAAGATTTAAAACAAAAAATTAAAATAAAGTTATTTTTTAAAAAAGATTTGTAAAGTGATCCACCAGGTCAATTCCCCCTTAGTTCGATATAAAATCCAGCCTAAGATAAATCCTGGATCAGAGAGGATCACTAGATTGACATAGCAGTCCAGGCAATGTTTAATAACACGGTATAATGTCACCTTAGTCACTAAAATGTGAGGCAAAGAAGACACTATAAAGAGTGGATAGATAATTTACACAGTAAGCTACAGCAAGAAGTCTGACGTTCCAGCCCAGCTCCCACTCACGAGGATCTCTTTCAGCGGCAACGGCAATGGCAAATAACTGAATTGTGCTTAGAAAGCACTGAAGAGTTATGAATAGAAGCTTTGATGGGTAATTTTTCAAAACTCTTACCTGTCTCAAAACAGTGAGCAAAGCCATGATGAAATACATACATAAAACTAAAAGGTTAAACTACACTTTAGACCCTGTGTTTCACAATATACTCCTTCAGCCCTTATAAATTAAAATTTCACAATATTAACCATTCTTTTCTGCAAAGTTTCAATATGGCCTTTCGTGGTTAAAACCTAATTAATGGAAGCCAATCAATACTCATTTTTTTCCTAAACTATTAAGGGCTGAAGTTGAACCTTGTATAAAGTACAAGGGTTGGAATATAGTTTATTGAATTATAAAAACGTAGGTAGAGGGACCTGCAACATTTCATATATATATATAAAAAAAAGTACCTGCAACACTAGCCATAAGCCCCATAAAATATTGGACAAGAACAAGAGGAAGCAACCCTTTATCCTGGTTTGGCTAGAAGGAATATGACTAATAATTCCTTGGCTGTTATGACTCCCAGAGAGGTGCTGAAGGCACATAAGATTAAAGTGAGGGCCCTTGTATAAGGCCAGGGTTGCTGCGCCAGCTATACATGCTACTATCCCTGCAATCTTGGCAATCCCTGAGACTGTCTTAAATTTCAACACCTCCATCCTGTAATTTCATACTCTATAAGTTAATCCAAAGAAACCTGAAGTTTAATCACACAAAAAAAAGTTCCAATTTGCAAATACATGAAAGGATAAGTAATTTCGTTGCTTTTGTTTCTTAGCTCTAAACTACATTGGGTATCTGATGTATATGCTTCTCCAGTCCACAGCCCCCACACTATAATACGTACCAAGGTCACTGTAATCAATCAAGTCTTACGTGTTCAAATTACAAATTTGGTCCAATTTCTATTAAAAAAAATTCGGGGAATATATAATTAAAACTAAAAACTTGCAATTGGGTCCATGTGGAAATCAAATAAAACTAGCTTGCCAATCTCCATGCATGATGATTAATTCTTAAGAGATTACTAGCTAGTTGACGAAAAAATAAAGTTAGTTCTGATGTTGGTGCTAGCTATATAGTATAAGAATCCTAGATTTCTAACGGAGAGAAGAAAATTGACAAGAATCCTTGATTTAAAATGGATAAAAGCAAAGTTGACGAGAATAACAAGCTGATTGTATAATTTGTGTAGACATTCGTGGTAAAATAATGAAAGTCAAAAGGATGGTTAATTTATTAATAAAGGGGGGAATTTTGATAAATAATTGATATCATGAAAAAATAAAAGCTAAAGAGCAATATTTTTCAAAGCAATTATTAACATACATTTGAATCAAATCACTTTATTAACTAACATTTGAATCCAATTCGATCCATCAAATATATAAGCACAGAAAAAGTGTTAATATCCATTTAATTTATTTACTATAGTGTACTAATTAGTATCCGTCTATTATTTAATAAATGTTCTTTAAGGTATTCCTACAGAATTTATGCCCATCAAAGTTTAGTGGTAGGGTTAAACGTCATAACTAAATTCGAATAAGAAATTACAAAGCAATCTTACCAAAATGGGATAGTGTCATTGCTCATTTTAGATGCTTGTTTAGCAATGATACGACTACTCTAGCTAGCAACAGTTTGAAGAAGCACCATGAGATCATAGATCTACAAGCACTAGCAAATTGCTTGTAGGTAGGTCTCGAAGTGGGAAAACATGAAATTTCTTTGAAGGTGTACATGAACATTATGTCGTGCCAAGGTGGAGAATGTCAATTTTTTTTTTAGTGATGTATTATGTATAGATGAACGTGAGACTCGAAACCTAAAAAGAATCAGCGTTTCTTGCTTTTTCAAGAAAAAATCTATATATGGACTCCGAAGCTCGTTTGTGTTGATGAACACCACCTTGCTTGTACTTAATAATGGAAGTTTGGCTGTTATTACCTGAGTAGAAGTGCCAAGAAGAAAGTGATGACAGGAAGGCAGTTTGAAATTGCAGCAGCCAATGTCGCTGTTGCATAGATGATGCCAATACCAAATATATCCAAGCAGAAACTAATTCTGATCAAATTGAAACCACAAAAGAAAATAACATTTTCAAATTGTTTAGACACTAATGTATTGTTCAAGAAAAAGATCGAAATACTCTCAGAACATTGAATATATATTCAAATTGCTTTAAAACCAGGGTCAAGCATGTTGATCATGGTAAGGACTCGTACTCTAGAAAAAAAGTAGTTGTAAACTGAATTTGAATACATACCCAAATAGAGCGAGGAAGAAAATCTTGCAGAAGGTAACAAACGATAGTGGTGGTCTATTTTTCCTATAAAATTAATTCAATATTAAATAATTGTCAACTTAATTTCAACATCTTAATTAATTAATAAAGATCAAGATGATCATACTAAAAAAAGAGAGAAAAACATGGGAATTGAATAGAATTATACCATTCGAAATAGAAGGCAAAAGGGGCTAAGAAAAGAGTTGCCGCAGCCTGTCTATAGAAGACAAACACATAGTTGTTCATACCACCATTGAAAGCAGCCTTTGAGAGCATGAACATTCCACCATAGATTGATTGCACTAAAAGCACAGCCAAATAAGGCTTCTTTTCACCCATTACTCAATGAAAATATGTATATATCAGAGCTTCAAAAGAAAATTATATAAGCTAGCTAGAACTTCAATATGGTTAAAGCTACAACAAATGTTGAAAGATTTGCAGGTTTGGTTATGGTGAGCAAGGTTTATATAAGTTTAACATTCAAAGGGCAATAATGAGAACATCCGATGAAAACTACTGGCCTCTTCTCTATGGGGACGTGTGTGGCCAAGATAGGAGGCTACTTTACTACCATAATAAGGGACCACCTAAAGGATTGTTATAAAGGTGTCTCTATTCACTACCCATGCAGCGATTGTATTTCGAATTGGAACCTTTGATAGCAACTTGAGTAAACCTCTCTTTTCACGAGGGCCTTGGTGGTATATACTATATATATACTACTATAATTCTAGCTTCTCATCGTCTGAGTACATTTGTATCCCGCATCCATAGTGCATTTGTATTTTTCTCAAGAGGGACCTACTTCTCCTTGGTTTTTAGAGAAAACTAGATAGTTGCCACTTGCTATGCTATGAGCTATCTTAATTTTTTAACAGTATAGAAAAAATAAGATAATGTAGGAGTTTTTTAAAAAAAAAATGAGATTTTTGTCATTGACTTCATTATTTTTAATAAGCTTGCATAATTTTCATAATACAAATAAAAAAATGCAACTATAATAAATAGAGTGACAAAAATAATTGATAGCGAAAAAAGATAAAAAAAACCGACCCGAACCTATTCAAGTTAGTATGTCAAATCTACGACCTAATCATGATATTAAGGTACCCTCGTAAAAAATAAATTGATTAAAATAATAAAACTTAAATATCAAACAATTCAATGTTGAATAGCAGAACAAGAAAAAAATCCATTAAAAAAAAGCAATAAAAAAATTAAATCAACTTGGGTTAACTTGTTAACCCTGTTACCATAAACATAGAATTGGGATAATTCTATAGAGAGGAAAGCAAAAAAAAAATTCAAAAATTAATTCTCAATAAATCAAATGTTGAAGAATGAAATAAGAAAAAATCAAATTGAAAAAGAACAAAAAAAAACTGAAGTTAATTTGTGTTAATATTCAAAACTCGTGACCCTTATCATGAGCTTAAAACTAACGTCATAGAAAGCAAACCCTAAAAAATAACGAAGTATGATTCTCAACCACAAAATGATGAGGGATAAAAAATTGGAAATAAAAGCAATAAAAAAAGGACTTAAAACAAACAAATAACAATAAAAGAATGAAAACCAAATTGACATAAAAATAAATCAAAATCAAATGCTAAGGGATGAAATTAAAAACAAATTCAATTATGAAAATGATAAAAAAAAATAGCAATTAAAAGAAAAGAACCAAATTTTATATAAAAATTAAATGAAATCAAATGACGTGGGAATAAATTGAAGAAAACAATTAATCAAGAAAAAATAAAAAATATAAATAGCAATAAAAAATGATCAAAATAAATATAAAAAACAAATTAAAAATATTTTTATATTTTTCTAAGAAAAAGAAATAAAAAAAAAACAAGAAAGAAATTCACTTGAGCGACACCACCTATCCATATAAGACTGTTCATGACCCGTGGGATTAGTCGAGGTACGCGCAAGCTGGCCCGGACACTCATGTTAAATTAAAAAAAAAAAAGACTGATGATGGCCCTATCATTGATTCTCTAACTCATGTAATTAGTATATTTGAGAACACAGACAAATCAGCCTTCGTAAATGAAAAATCAATTGTTGCCTGTTTTGTTTAAACACCAACATCTATGTACTTTGAATAATGTGTGTATGCTCACGTTTGTAACAGACAAGACAAAAATCAATAAGACTTCTATACATTTGTTGTCTCCTCTCCAATATTTTTCTCTATGTATGTTTTTTTATAGAGTTAAAGAGGTGAGCTTGATCTTTATGTCGACACATAAAAATTAGTTTGATAATACTTTACCATTAAAAAAAAATTTTTGGTGGAGAGGTTATTTTGATATTACATAGTAACAAAAAGTGCAAATTTAACCATGGTAATTAAGGTATCTTTCCTTTAGTAACTATTGATTCAATTAAATGTAGTTGATTAACCTTGTATGTGCAAGCAAAGTTAGTCAATCTAAAAATATCTCCCTCATATCCGAAATACAAGAAGGATTTTAAAAATATATTTATTTAAAATTAATTAAAAACAAAAGTAGTTATCGGTCATTCACTAAAATATAATTTACTATAGATTAGAACACTGAAATAATTATTTTGTCCTTCTAAAAAACCCAACAGCCTGACTTTCAGGAATAATATGGTCTTTCTCATATAATTTATTGGTCCTTTAAAAATTTATTTGGACAAATTCACCTTATTATATTTTTTAATACAGTAAAATGATTTAATTATCCTTAGCAAAAAAATATTAAACTTGCATAGAGATCTTTTTCATTTTTTGGAAGAATAATAAAATGAATTAATTATCTTTAAACTCAAAAAATCTTAAGTTGTTGTCCAAGAGCATTTTCATCTTTTCATTATGTTTTTTCTTATTATTATGAAGTTCACTTAAATAACTATTTAATAAATATAAATATTATTAAGAAAAGTGTCAAATTCATGTGGATCTATTCGGAACTAAGTGCCACCTTTCACGATAGTGTTTGAATCATCTTAATCCTCTCTATAATACGGCGACACATGTGGTCACTATATAGGCCTCCAGTTTGGCATTGATAGCTCCTTTTTTTTTGTTCTTTTCTTTCTCTCTCTCTCTATTTCTATGCTGACCTTTTAAAACTTCAAGTCAACCCTTCAATTTATTTTTTTTCAGATTTGATTTATATTATTTTGATTATATTTTTATATGAAATAATTTATAAAATTGAATATAGTTTTTTTCAATTTCATTCTTTTTTTCATATATCAAATCTAGTTTTTATTCTTTTGATTGTCATTTATTTTATTTGAGATAATTTTAAAAATTAAATTATTTTTTTATTTCAACCTTCTTTATTTTTTTCTTATCAGATTTTATCCTTATTTTTTTATTACTATTTTTTTTACCTTAACAAATTTTTTAAATTGATTGTTTTTTGGATCATTCAACATTAAATTGATTGGAAATTGAGTTTTTTTATTGAGTTCAAATCTAGGATTTTACGGGTTGAAAATTTGGAAAATTAAACCGGGTTTAGGAGATCCGTCCGAATTTCGGTTTTTTTTCTTTTTTTTTTAAGCTCATGTATTTTCAGTTTCATCTTTTAATATTTATTTTTAAGCTCATACTGACTCGAGTGAGCTGAAGTCGGGTTTTTTTTACATTTTTTGGATTATTTTTTCTTTAATTTTGTCCTTCAATATTTTATTTGTAAGAAATTAATTTGAGTTTTATTTTATTTTATTTTCTATGGAGTTATCGTATTCTTATTTAATTTTTTCCTTTATTTTTCAAATAAGATCCTTCAACATTTGATTATTTTAAAATTAATTGTTTATTTCAATTTCATTTTTTAATATTTGATTGATTAGGAAGTGGTATTCATGTTTTTTTCTCTCTTTCTTTTCTATAAGGCTATCTCAATTTTATGCCTATAACTATAGGGTTAGCGGGTTAACCTAATTTGACTTGACAAAGAGTTTTTTTTTTAATTCTTTTAGTTTTATCCTTTGATATTGAATTGTTTAATAATTAAATTTCATAATTTAATTTAATTTTAATAGAATTATCCTAGAGGCATGACCAAGTTGCATATTTGGCATACTATTCCAAATGGGCTCAATTTATTTATTTTCTTTACTTTTTTTAGTTGTTCTTTCATTTTATTTTTCACTGGATATATTTTTTTATTCGGGTTATTAAGCACGATTAAGTCATTAACTGGAGTCTTAATTTTTTTTTAAAAAAAAAAAAAAGACACTTGCATCAGCTTTAGCATTTTTTTATATTAAAAAAAGCTATAATTGACTAACAGATGACACTTATCTAGTTTAGAACTAAAGGTGCATATGAGCGTCGTCTAATGACAATATACCTAGTTTCGTCCCATTGTAGCTGTTGTGACTGGGAAATGGAGGCGAAATCTCCTACTTAGTTAAAACTATTTTCACGCGTCCCTTTTGCAACAACAAACACCAATCTTTTAAAACAGAAGGAAAAAATAAGATATTTTTTCTTTTATTTGATTGCAAGAAGTATTCTTCGATAAGATTATATGTTAATAAAATTAAGTTTTTTTTCTTGAATATTTTTAATCAAGCAATCTTTATATTTAAAAAAAGTTAAATAAATTCTTTTAAATATTTGTTCTAAAATTTAAATTTAAAAAATAAAAAAATTCAACACATCTAATTAACAACCAAATCAGTCTACTGATATAAAAAAACAAACTAGATAGGTGGTCTACACTAAGTTGCGGGCTGAGTTATTATTTTTCTAGCATAAAAAAATATGTTAGG